>JARKHS020000327.1:0-75757 GCA_030143305.2 Amblyomma americanum | reverse complement strand
CCGTGATACCTCACCTGTGAACAAAAGGAGAAGGACAAAACAGGCATGCATGGCTTTTGCGCTCAGACAACTGTCCGCACTAGACTTGATAAAACCTCACTAAATGTATCATGAGGGATTGTCTGCTCGCATCACATCTCTTCTCTGAGCATGGGAAGAAACAAAAGCACCCGCTGGAATCACTAATAGCTAAATATGCGCACCAACAACAAGTTCTCCTCCATAAAAGTGAAGGAAACACGTTTTCTTTGCCGGCACGATAAAACATCTGCTGCCAGTAATCACAATAGCACGCAGGGTTGAATACAGCGGCTCCAAGTTTTTTCCGGTTGTGAGCTTCCTTGCAGCCTGAAGCGTCGTCTACCGCTTTCCGGGACAAAATATTTATTAACACACAGCCTTATGAGCTCATGCCTCCTGCATTTACTCTGTATTTATCTGAGCACGCAGTAGAAATTATAGACGCGCGTGATAGCCGTTATACACGTTGTACATATGTTATTGCCCAGCTTGTGAACAAGTCCGCTCTAAATTATGTTCCGACTCAGTTTCATTACGCTCTATAACAAACCTCGCTTAATCAGCAATGTATTCATAAGCGTAATAACCTGAGGGAGACGCTGAATATCGCTCTTTTCAAGACCTCTAGCTCGTGAATCTTGGACCTTCAAGGTGCCCATGTTCTTTGACTTAACATCCTGAAACAGAAAGCATTTATGTGGTGCTACGTTTGATGTCACAAATGGTGTCGCCACTTTCTCGGCGCAGAAAGACGGCGCTCAATGCGGAAACAGTCTGTGATAGCTAAGCTTACAACCAATAAATGCCAAAATGTCATTCTGCACTGCTAGATGTCGCTTGAGTTTAAAAGACGCCTTCGGTGAGATAAATGTTCTCATTTGATAACACACGACTCATTTGTATAATGATGAGACAGTCAGGGAATCTTCAACTATGGCAGACGCTAGTAATGAAGCGGTGAAACTAGTTCATGCCAGTGTGTGTCCGGTTGTGCGTAAGTGCATGTTTAGATAAAAACGCACTGTCTGAGAAATATCCGCTTGAAATAAATGCTGATATTGACACTGTATTGCAGCTAGGAAAGAGAGTATGGGGCTGGGTAAGGCTCCTGGGCTTTCAGCCATGCCGTGGGAGCTGGCGTGCTCTTGTTACATATTCCAGCTGCTTCGAAGCCATGTGAAGGTAAGTAATCTGTGTACATGATGTCACGGGTCCATCCACTCTGTTCCGCACTTCATCAAGCCGCTAATCGGCTTCATGAAACGGCTAATAAAGGAGGAAAAGAAGTGGCCGAGGGAGAAGGGCAGGTTGGAGCGTTGGGGTAGGTAGAGAGAAACGATAAGGAAGCGTTATGAAGTACTCTCATATGCGGTCAACATGTGCATGACCTCTTTAAAAGAATTTCGCCAGTGCCGGATTGTACCTGAGACATTATAAGTTTCCTCTGGAGATGTGGATATCTGCTAGTTGTAAGGTTTTAAATTGGGGAATTGGGAATGCATCTCTGTAGTTTATATCCCTTGCGGATTTGAAGCCTTACTGAAGAAAGAATAGTTGTAACTTCATTGACGTTGTAACAACGTTGATTAAAATGTTTGGACCCTGCCGGCTGTACGTTCCTTGCTGTATAATCTTAGTGATCATCTACTGTATCGCGCTCATTGGTTGCCGGGCTTCTCTAGATATTTTCTCAGAAGAGGAGCTTTGAAGTATAAAGATAACATTAGACGACACGCAGTTAAAGCTAGTCTCCATATAAAGTTAATACAATAAAGAAGAATTCTCGTAGACTTCCTGAATCGTTTCACACGTGTTGGCATGAATAATAATAATAATAATAATAATAATAATAATAATAATAATAATAATAATAATAATAATAATAATAATAATAATAATAATAATAATAATAATAATAATAATAATAATAATAATAATAATAATAATAATATAATAATAATTGCTTTTGGGGAAAGGAAATTGCGCAGTATCTGTCTCATATATCGGTGAACACCTGAACCGCGCCTTAAGGGAAGGGATAAAGTTTGCTGAATTTAGCACAGAACTTAATCACGTACAGTTTTTCGAGTGTTTGAGCCATCGCGCCTCAAGACACGGCGCTGTCAAAAGGTTCATGGAAACAGTAATCCTGACGCTCCTAGTGCTCCGAGTGGACAGAGTTAGGCAGCCTCTGAAGCTAACCCAATCAGACCAAATTAACCCAATTAACCCAATCAGTCCAAACGCGCTGGAGCCGACAGGAGCGTCGAAAAAGGGTAATTGAATTACATTCAGGACACACACTGTCTTTTGGACGGCGATGGTGAAAGTGTTTTCACTGAATGACTGTGTAGTACTTAAGCAGCAGAGTGTGCTGAGACTCGGTGGTCGCTGATTTTCCTTTGCAGGATGAGTGAAGGGATCAGAACTTTTATTATGACACTAACCTAGAATAGGGCGACTGTGCGTTCTAAGTATATAATTTAGAAGCTCCTGATATGACAAATGCTCTTGCTACTGCTCTAGTTTTACTGGAAAGTGAAGAATTTGCATGTTTTTAGAGATGCTGTGCCCCCAAGGAATAGATTAACCACAAGCAGCGAAGTGTAGCAGGAAATCAGCATGCAGTATGCATTTTTTGTTGAAAACTGAATGCAGGTCACGTTGGACTACTCTGAAAATTGGCATGAAAGAAACTGTGTAGTTGTGGAACAGTTGAAATTTGCGTAATCCAGTTCACATAACGCACAATTATTGCCTTTAAAATTCACCACAACGTGAGCAATAGAGAGGTTTCAAGCCCCTTGCATTCGTACAAATTACGAGATCTTACCATATTCTATTCATTTTGCTTATTGCTAGAAGTAATTTGCACCACACCTCTAATCTTGTTAACATTTATCACAACCGTAACACAGAAAGCTGATACAGACAGAACCTGGCTACTAAATGCGGCATAAGTAATAGGAAAACACAAGGAAGACATGCAGCCTTGTAACTAGAATACAAAAAATACAGATGCGCCGAAGATACTAATTCCGCGAAGAGTTATGAGAATGCTATAATGCAACGACGAAATACAAAACATCGACATACTAAGGGCACTGTGAAGAGAGCTGTCCCATTTTTTCCGGCACTATTGTATACGCCTAAGTCACCGAAAAACATGTGAACTAAGTTCATTACAGTTTCTATCCAGCCCAGTTATACAGTGGAGGCACGCGATCTTTAATACGCGCTTTTGCGTCAACGTGCACGGTAATGTCCAAACTTGTGAACGCCGTGAAATCTACGTCGCTAGTGCTAGTCGCCACACTTCGTGACACTGAAGGGACCGAAGTATGCTTCTCAGTCGGACGCTCTGAGGAGTGAAGGGGTCGTGCAGGTGCCTTGGGTAACCCTGCAGTGGTGGCACTTTTATTCTGGCTTGTTTCTTGTATTCTAGTTGGAGAACTGTTACTCTCTCTGGCTCTCGATTTCTCCTTGACGTTTATCTTACGGACATGACTTTTGTGCGTCTCCTCCTTGTGAACGTTTCGTTTGTTGCTCGCTCTTCGGGTGACACGTGAACGTGTACGGAAGTAATTGTGAAAACTGGTTGCCGTAGGACTAATTTCTGGTTCACCTTCTGACTCACTTTCTTCTGTGAACGGCTCACGCTCGTCCCCATAGCTACCCGTTGTGTCTTTAGTTGCAGTAGTAATGTGGTCGGATCGTGGTTGCAATGTTTTCGCTGCTGCTCGTAATGTACTCTCAGGTGGTGGGGAGTTACTAGTCTTCGTAAAGGAATCCGGCGCTGATACGGAGGCTGTCAACTCTATTGCTGTGGCAGACGTGCTCAGTTTGAGCAAACGAGGGACGTGACTTTCGTGGTTTCGTGCACGTCGCTCAGTTTTCGCGTTAACCCCCGCCGCGGAGCCTCCAACGTGCGATTTGTGATGATTTATTGCCGCAGCTTCTGTTTTATTTTCCGTTGTATTCTGCAACAGGTCACCCGAGATATCGTGTCTGTGGGGCCTCTGAAAAGGTTCTGTTGGCCATGTGCGCCTCTGGCTAATGCTAAAGGCATCACCATTCTCAGAGTTTTCGGTCGGCTGTCCACTCCCTATAAATTTACCCGTGCTCTCGGTTTCGACAGGGAACTTTGGTCTTGGTGGATTCTCCGAGCTGAACAGTTTTATTGTGGTTGGTGTGGGGAACGCATTTGAAGCAGCTGGTGTTTTAGATTCTACCCTGGTTGTCGCACCGCCGACATAGATCTTGTGCGTGTGCGCTGGATTCTCGGGCACGAAGATCGGACGCTGGCCAAGCCCACTGTGATTGTGATGCCGCTGAGAAGGGCCGTTTGCGCCGAGGAAAAATTCATTGCCGCCTATAAGGTCGGCATCTGGAAAGCCAGAGACCATTCGCAATGCCAATTCTGAACCATCGCTGAGACGGGGAGGGTCGCGAACCCTAACAGCACCGCCGAAACTAGGGGGCGAAGTATCAGAGTTCAATTGAGGTGAAGAGCTAGTTAGGAGTAAACGTTGGAGATTTCCTTGTGTGCTCGACGGCTCGCTGCTGTGGCTGGAATTGTAGTGAGCTTCTTCCAACACGTCATTCTTGGTGAGGGGATTCTCTGGCCTGGTTTTAGTTGGTAACTTGAACGACGCAGCTCCTGTGCTCGAGTTAGAGAGATGCTGGTGTGTCGTTAGCATAATCGTTAGATACCTCTGCGGCCTTCCATTGCTCATATTATTTGCACTGCGTTCTAGAGATGATGGCGAATTGGAAGCCACTGTCATATTAAGAGATGAAATGAAATTTCTATGCACCATTGTATTGTTTTCGAAGGGGAATATGATGGGAATACGTCGAGGCGTGTGATCAGCAGGAGTAGAGGAGTCCTTTTGGCTTCGCCGGTTCGCCTTTGGCTCTCCTGAAAAAGATACACATAATGGCGGTTACAAAGCGGTAAATTTATTTATAAACCACGTTTTACTCAGGACAGCTATTAAAACTTTTAATGCCTCCCATATTAAAGGAGCTCTGCAAACTTAACACAATGTACTGCAAGAACAGTCTTAGTAGCTGTACCAATTCAGGCGATTATAAGGTTGTTACCAGATATTAGGATCGAGACTGAGAGGAGAACACACCGGTATATTGCGGTTATTTTTTACACGACATTTCGCTGCTCCTCTTCTTCCCTTCTGGGTTGAAAATACAAATTTTATTAGCAATTAACGAATATTTCACAGATGACACAAAATAAATAACGCCCAAAGGAAACAGTCAGCTGCTTGCATAGGCTAATTCCGACTTGTGACCTCTAAGTCTTGAGCTTTGCATTGCAGTAGAAAATTGTTTCGACCGAAGGAGCCCTCAAAAAAAAAAAGAGGGCCGTTTTTCATCTAATATGTCCGGTGCTGTATAAGCTAAATGAAAATGTGTCGATGATATGTGATGTAATATGTATCAACGTTTAACTTTTCTTACCCTCGATGAAAACCATTTCAGAGGCTGATCAAAAGCTGCCTTATGACATACTTCTGAAATTCATTTACTCGTGGTGTGTCACAAAATACGCTGCCCCACATCAATCAGTTCTGACAGTTTTGCTTTGCTATATAATCTTGTTCAATTCCATGATTTAGAGCTCAGTTTGTGTCGGCAATTTCTGTACAAAAAAAAGACGGTGCATTGTCCGTTTCGTATTAACTATGTCGTGCAGCTATATGCCAACAAAAGCTGCAAAATTGTTACCATTGACTCATTGAATTGGCCATTTAGTGGGCACCACTTGTCCTGTTAGCTCTACACCGATAAGAAGCGCTTCTAGGCCGTATTAGACCTGAACAGGCCTTAGTCCTTGCATTAAACTACCCACTTGGTTGTAATCTCCGCTGCTTAAACTCGTGCAGGCGAGGCAATTTTAGCTAATGAGGAGCGCAGTAGCTAAATTAAATAAATTATTCTAATGCACAAGTATTTAGGCAGGCATTAAAAACACCTCATCTTCCTTATCAGCGCAGAATAATGCAATTTTATCCTTTCTATAAAGATTTTCATTCATTAACATGGAGAAAAAAGTACATCAGATCACCGCGTCGTTTACAGCATGCAAAATTATGCAGTGCATCATGTCCAAATCCAGGCCGCTGTTTTGTGCAGTGTAATTTCAAGCGGAAAGCACGAGAGTGTAATGACGTTTGCACTGAAGACGCTCAATTTAATGAGATAAAAATTCTGGCAACTTTAAGTACGTCATCAAAACACCAAAGAATGCCTCTATGATTACAGCATTGCTTTAATCATGCCAGCGGCCCAATTCTCAAAAATGGGACTCGTGGTTATCAGATGACCCGCCGCGGTGGCTCAGTGGTTATGGCGCTCGGCTACTGATCCTGTGTTCACGGGTTCGAACCCGACTGCGGCGGCTGCATTTTTATGGAGGCAAAACGCTAAGGCGCCCGTGTGCTGTGCGATGTCAGTGCACGTTAAAGATCCCCGAGTGGTTGAAATTATTCCGGAGCCCTCCACTACGGCACCTATTTCTTCCTTTCTTGTTTCACTCCCTCCTTTATCCCTTCCCTTACGGCGGGGTTCAGGTGTCCGCCGATATACTAGGCAGATACTGCGCCATTTCCTTTCCCCAAATACCAATTATTATTATTATTATTAATATTATTATTATAATTATTATTATTATCAGATCAAGAAATGATCTGAGAAGCGCCTTGCTTTAAGAGGAATTCTTGGAATGCGGGAGTCCTTTGATTCCTGAAGGCAATGAGAAACTAGACCACAGGCCAAGAGGAAAGTAGTCATGACTGTTAAAAGATTTTCCTTCTAATAACTTACACCAGGGTAATTGAACACGTTTGCTAATTGCTCAAGGTATTTGTGAGTAATCTCGCACAGAAAAACAGAAAACATAGAATGTAACAGAACTTGCAGCAAAGACAGAAAACATAAAGCCCAAATGTTAGATCATTTGTGAAGCATTGTTTTAGCCCTAAATGTATTCATAAGGTAATAATTTTTAATTAAAAGTTTCAAAGGGATTAACGCCGCACCTTTTTTGGTAGCTGGTTCCACAATGATCAGGAGTTTTAGCACACGTAGTCAAGTTTTGTATAGCCCGTTTTGATGAAAGTTCTAAGATCCAATGCTAAAGGCACGGAAGACAGCTGCTACCGTGGTCGAGGAAATTTCTTATGTGAGGCGACTGCTTGTGATCCTTTAAGTAAAAAAAAAAATTACCGGTGGTTTAGCTCTGGTTAAACCTCGAGTGACGCGATAGCTACAGCTGGCCGAGTGGAACTTGGCCACGTGACCGACCACGTGACGAACCACGTGATCAGTCACGGCGGCGTGACGCCGGCAGCTGCTCCGCACTACGTGACCAACCAGTTGACAGCGTGGCGGCGAAGCCATAGGGTGGCGGCGCAGCCACAGGGTGGCACGCCCCCACGCTGAAGGCTCGAAATGCTACCGTAATGTAGCGATAGTAATGTAGCTGTCGCTACAAAAAAAAGTCATAACATCCCTCCTTCAAAGCCGCCATCCGAATGTTAGCTTGATATCGGGATTGCAATCAAACATTGTACTTTTTGCACTGCTGATATCAAGCGCAGTATACGTGCATGCGCCCGTAGTGTGTTACCCAGATGACCTGGCAGCATACTATATAGTTAAAGTTAAATATTGGTGATGGGAAATTACAGAAATTAGCCGCGGTATGGTGGTAATATGGCGCCTAAAATGCCGGCGCCTAGCGCTGACGTTACCGAGCGGCATAATTTAAACCACTCGCGGACAAAAGGTCGCATAGAAAGAGCAATGATTCGGTTTTGTAGTAGCGAACCAAGCATATCAAGTTTGTGAAATCAACAGTACTTCTCTGTCTATGGTAGGGGAGACATCATGGTATCCTGTGGCTGACTGAATGAAAACTGTCCATGCCATGTTGGGGTTCGGTTCCATAGAAAAACGCGTCAGGATTAATCTCCAAGGAACAGAGTGCGCCTTATTCTGTCGGTGAAAGCAGAGTGCCTCCGTTAGGTCTGTGTCATTAGAAAATTCGTCTTACCCATAGTGACTAGCGGGTTGAGTGCGCGGAGCTGCTGACGAACTGCCAGGCTGTTCCAGCCTTTGAAAGCTGTGAAGAGGACGAGCGCTGCTACAGTCAGAGTGACCAGGGCCAGGGTTAGGATGAAGAAGGAGGCCACCATGCTGCCCTTGCCAGGACGGCTGCTGCTGAATACCAGGGAGGCACTTTCCATCACTGGGACCTCAGGCACCCGATGAACATAGCGATAAGTTTTCTTCTTCTGCATTGGCCGTTGAGGGCATGCGATGGCTCGGCGTCTGATCGTGTTGAATATGTTGACTATTACGATTAATAATAATAATAATAATAATAATAATAATAATAATAATAATAATAATAATAATAATAATAATAATAATAATAATAATATTAATAATAATAATAATGATAATAATAATAATAATAATAATAATAATAATAATAATAATAATAATAATTTTATTCAGAAGTCTACAAATACAATCACAGATACGAGGCTCGCCTAAGCCATCAAATGTGGCTTGTCACGCGAGCCTGTCAGTCGACAGCAAGACTCGGCCGCAAAAATTGACTATTTTTGGGGGGGAGAAAGAAAGAAAACAAAGTAGGAACCGAAAAGTTTCACAATGGCACAGAAATAAATGTGTACAGCACAATCATTCTAAGTACAATTTCTTGTTTTATGCGAATAACTCGTACAGACTCACTGGAATTAATTTCAGGGGGAAGATCATTAAATATATCGAGAACATAATAAGCTCGACTATATTTACCAAATCTGGTCCGTGTGCGAGGAACTGAAAATGCAGGCACATGACGTAAAGGCCGGGGAGCACAGTGGGGACTTTAAATGTATCGCTCCAGAAATGTTTAGTACAACGGTATGGACAAAAAGGGATTGAAATTGGGCATCCTTAGCATCTGAAGAAGGTTCACATTTGCGGAGTACACACATCGTAAGTAACACTTTTTAACATGCATTTTAACAACCTATTTACACGTTGATGCCAGATACCAGAACAATGAACAAAAGTTGTGATTCCATACCTGAGTACACTGTAGGCTGAGGAATGAACCAATAATTTCCTCACTGAAATTGGTAGAAAAATCTTAATACGATACAACAAACAGACGACTTTGCGAAGTTTTGTACATATGTAGGATAAGTGAGTAGAAAAAAAGAAGACCGGAATCAAACCAAATCCCTAAATACTTTACAGAATCCGAAAACTGTACTGGAGGGCAAGAGCAGTTCATACATCGGGATGAGTGTAGATAAAGGGGGTAAGAAAGTGACACAGTCTTGAGTGGGCTGCGGAAGCAAACTAACTTTGATTTAGAATGATTAATGTCTATTAAATTCATATCAAACCAATCCATTATTTTCTGACGTCAGTTTGAAGCATTGAAAATGCGTTAGAAAAGTTCACGTGAGTAGCTACAAGTTCAGTATCATCTGCATATTGAAATAGTTTGCAGGTAGGTAGCACAGTACACATGTCTTTAACATATACATTAAAAAGTAAGGGAGACAGTATGGAACCTTGCGGTACACCAGCTTTGAGAAAAACACGGGGGCTGCAGATATTTGAAATAGAAACAAGCTGGGAACGACCTGTAAGGAAGTTTTGCAACAACCTAAAAAAAGGACCACGAAAACCTAAATTGTAGAGCTTATTCAATAATATAGCATGACATACCGTGTCAAACGCTTTTGCGACATCCCGAAAAAGTGCACATGATACGAGATTTCTTTCTAGTGAAGAAAACAAGTGGTCACTCATTTCTTCTAACAAGGCCTGAGTGCCTCTTTTTTCGATAAAACCGTACTGACAATCGGAAACCCCCCCCCGCTTTGGAAATAAAGCTGTTCATTACTAAGAATATGTGTTTTTCTAAAACTTTCGCTAAACTAAGTAGGATGGAAATGGGGCGGTAATTATGTACACACTTTGCATCGCTACCTTTAAAAAGAGGCCGCACAACGGCTGTTTTTAAACGTGCAGGAATGCTTCCGCTTACAATTATCCCGTTCAGGATTTCTAACAGGACTTTCTTCAAAATGCAGAAATTCCTGTAATGATCAAACATGCGGATTTTATCGACTCCTGGTGAATGATGCCTGCCGAAGCTGCCTAATAAAGAGTAAAGTTCTTCCGTGATAGAGGGAAGAAAAGCGGATTCAATTACCGGATTAGTTGTACTAACAGTGGAACACGAACGCTTGGACACCCCAGAAAACTTAGCGAAGAATTGGTTAAAGTTGTTAACGACTGTTGATAAATCTGAATAAATCTGAATAATAATAATAATAATAATAATAATAATAATAATAATAATAATAATAATAATAATAATAATAATAATAATAATAATAATAATAATAATTGGATTTTGGGGAAGGAAATGGCGCAGTATCTGTCTCATATATTGTTGGACACCTGAACCGCGCCGTAAGGGAAGGGATAAAGAAGGGAGTGAAAGAACAAATGAAGAAAGAGGTGCCGTAGTGGAGGGCTCCGTAAAAATTTCGACCATTTGCGGAACTTTAACGTGCACTGACATCGCACAGCACACGGGTACCTTAGCGTTTCGCCTCCATCGAAACGCAGCTGGCGCGGCCGGCTGTGACTCGTCATTGGGGTTTCTGAAAAAACGCGCTCTGCAAAACGCGGCTGTATAACAGACGGTCAGATGCTGCACGTCGCTGGCTAGCATGCCTTTTTTTAATGTGCAAGCAATGAACCCTTAAGCAGCGGGCGGGAAGTAACAGGTGCTTTTTTGGGGACGGTCACGGCCGCGAAGACACAGCACATGACGAAGACGACGATGAGATTTCAACCCATGCGTGCAAATCGCCATAAGAAAAATAAATTGTTTATTCCAGAATTGTTCTTGGCAAGAATGTGAAGCATGCGTATTATGAGGCGGCGGATGATCTGTAACTCATTTACAAAGCCGATAAATAGCCATGAGGTGTTTACTCTGGTTGAAGTGCTCATCATCAAAGAAATTCAGGTATTTTTGAAGCGAAAGCCTCACTACGTTACCTCGTAACGATTTCGCGATACTTGCGGTAGGGTACTTGCGGTTTGACCTTCAATTGAGCCAGACGCCAAACCAATTACGGTGCGGTTCGGGTGTCCACCGATATATGTGAGGAAGTTACAACGCCATTTCCTTTCCTCAGAAACCGGTACGGGTATCCACTGAGACATGTGAGACCGTTACTACGCCATTTCCTTTGTTAATAATAATTGGTTTTTGGGGATAGGAAATGGCACAGTATCTGCCTCATATATCGGCGGACACATGAATAATAATTGTTTTTTTTTTTGGGAAAGGAAATGGCGCAGTATCGGTCTCATATATCTTTGGACACCTGAACCGCGCCGTAAGGGAAGAGATAAAGGAGGGAGTGAAAGAAGAAAGGAAGAAAGAGGTGCCGTAGTGGAGGGCTCCGGAATAATTTTGACCACCTGGGGATCTTTAACGTGCACTAACATCGCACAGCACACGGGCACTTTAGCGTTTTGCCTCCATAAAAACGCAGCCGCCGCGGTCGGGCTCGAACCCGGGTACTCCGGATCAGTAGCCGAGCGCCCTAACCAGTGAGCCACCGCGGCGGACCCATTTCCTTTATTCAAAACCAGATTTAAAAACCACACTTCAATTTTCTTCGAAAGGAAAGGAAGGGCGCATAACTTGCCCTCTGGGGCGGTGGACACCTTAGTCGCGTGGCTGTAGTGACAGATGTGCGCGGCATGCGTTGGCATTCACAAAGCTGTAGCAGAAACGCGGCACTGAAGCCATATACCGTCGGCGTTCTTTGTGCTCATTGGCGTTAGCGTTGACAATTAACGCTCTAGACCGATAATTTTGAGGAGAGGAAAGGCCAAGCCGCGCCTACTTTCCCGATAGACCCCAGCTTTCGCTTTCTAACCACGTTTAGCTGTAGTTGAACGGCAGCTAGTTTTTTGAGAGGGCTACACGAACAGCAGATCATGCGAGATCGCCTTCTAAACAGTATACGGGATCGGATGCTGAAATCTATGGAGTAGTCGCTTGGTATATGCACCACCTGGTGGCG
Organism: Amblyomma americanum; assembly: GCA_030143305.2. Lineage (NCBI taxonomy): Eukaryota > Metazoa > Arthropoda > Arachnida > Ixodida > Ixodidae > Amblyomma > Amblyomma americanum. The sequence continues at coordinate 63,569 of JARKHS020000327.1, read as the reverse complement.
CGAAACCGAGCTATCACTTTGAGAAACTTGCTATCTCCATCCTTTTCGTTTTCCCTGCACCTACTAAGAAGATGCGACTATAGGCCTTTGGAGTCTTTGACTCTTTTTAACGCTGGACGAGTCCTTCCAAAACTGTTTCGCCCTATTGTGAAAAACAATACATGTGATTTAAAACATCTCTGATTCATTATTTTTTACTTTTTTAATTGGAGGACTACTATATAGCTGCGTGGTCTCTATCGATAGTTTGCATAATAATATCGTCTCCAAGCTATCTTACGCAATGTGTGCATGAATGCTCACGCTTCCACTGAACGAATTCATTTTTGTAATTCATAAAGGCGATATACATCGGTATTCTTTCAGCTTATCTTCTGCCAGTCCTGCCTTTTTTATTACATGATTGATTACATGAAGGTCATTTATCGTATTGTATGCTTCACGAGAACCAGCCAGGTCTCGTGTTTTCTGAAAAGCAGCGTTTCTTTGGCTTCATTACGAATCATATCACTAAATGTTCTGTGGACTAAGAAGAATAGCCAAGACACTTGGCTTTTCAGGTTTTTTACGCCATTTAATTGTTGGTTAGTTTGTATGAAACATTGCTCTATGCTTTTGGTGCATTTGAACCCATCAGACCGCATTGGCACAAGTGTCACACGTGACACCATACCCGATCTCGCATGGGCCACACAGAACATAATCGTTAAATCTCACACCATGCTCCAAGACAGCCTTGGGAGCGACCACTTTCCAGTATTCACTACTATCGCTTGTGATTCCAAGATTTTCACCCCTCGTTCCCTGTTTCTCACTGACTGGGATAAATTGCGCTCATACTTGGCAGCTGATTCTACCGAGCCCCGTACAGTCACCGACTGGACAGACCGTCTGGTGGAGGCTATCCAGGCGAACAGCAAACGCATTAAAAATACCCCGACAGCACCGCAGGTTGATCCGCATCTGGCTTATCTATGGGAGCCCCGACAGGGACTTCTCAAGCGCTGGCGTCACCAGAGACAATCGTAAATTGAGACTCCGCATAGCCGCTCTCACTCGTGAGGCAGAAGAATACGCGAACACGCTAGCCCGCGCAAACTGGGCAACCTTTTGTAGCAACATCAAGGGTACATTAAGCACTAAACGTACGTGGTCCCTTCTACGCGCTCTCTTAGATCCAAAAAACTCTAAATCTCCTACACAAGTAAACACACAACGTCTAATACAACTAGAGCTCCTAAAGGGCACCGACGTAATTCGCCAACTACGGGACACTGTATACCCGCATCCCTTCAGACAGCAGAGCCACCCAGTCTACCTCTACCTAATCGGGAACTTGACACCGACATCACCTTAAATGAACTCCGCCGAGCACTCTTTAGTATTCGCCGCTCTACGGCGCCGGGGCCGGACGGCATACAAGGCACTACTCAATCTGGACGGTCTGCCTCCAGGAACTCACGGAGCTCTTTAATAACCACTGGCACTCTGGGACGTTCCCATCAGCCTGGACCCATGACAGCATGCGATTTATACCCAAACCGGGCAAACCCCTCACCCTTCAAAATTTGCGCCCCATCTCCTTAACGAGCTGTGTCGGCAAGCTCTTCGAGCACGTCATTCTCAATCGCCTGCAACCGTTCCTAGAAATAACAGGATTTCTCCAACGTTAAATTTGGCTTCCATCCAAATATCTCGGCGCAAGACGTACTTGTCGTCCTTAAATAGTCTCTCTTTTACACTAACCGCCGTACAGCCGCTACGCGAGCCATACTAGCCTTGAATATTCACAAGGCTTTCGACACAATAAGCCATGACCATATCCTGACGACATTAGCCACCACGGGATGCGGCACCTGCACAGGGCAATATGTTCGGGGCTTCCTTCAGGGACGCCCGGCAGAATTCCACCTTGGGGATATCGCATCCCAACCTTTCCCCCTGCCTAAGCAAGGAACCCCACAAAGGACGGTCCATCACCGTTTAAGCAAATACTTTTTAACATTGCCCCAGCGCCACTGGCAAAAGCCCTTGCTGCTTTCCCAAGGCTCCGCACAGCCATATACACAGATGATATAACCCTCTGGACAACCAGAGGAGCTCTTGGAACAGCCCAGGATATCTTGAAATATGCCATAGACGTCACCCCCACACATTTAGCAAACACAAGCCTGCGTTGCTCTCCAACTAAATCGGAACTCTTGCAGCTGAAACCCCTCCGCAGTGACCTCCCCATTGAACTGCACATGTACGGGAATACAGTGCCCATTGCGTCTCCGGTGAAGGTTCTCAGCCTTCTCATTAACAACACACTTTATGCAATCGCCACCCTTCAGCTCTTGCAAAGACAGACCAAACAGGTCGCTGCACTAATCAGGCGCGTGGCAGCACGCAATCATGGGCTGTATGAACGCGAGCCCCTCAATATGACCAGTGCATTAATCATTAGCCGCATTACATACCACCTCCCATACCACATACTTACTTAGTGCCAAACACAACAGGAAGACATCCTAATACTAACGACTGCCACCACCGCCCTAGGTCTTCCACGGACAGGTTAGCACGAAACAACTCCTGGCCGCTGGTACCAACAACACCGTGAACGAATTAATAGAGGCTAAACGCACCAACAACTTAGTCCGTCAGAGTCGCACGGAAACAGGACAACGCCTGCTGTGACAGCTCCGTTTCAATCCACCTATTCCCACCCCAACAAGTCCTACACCTTAATGATTTCTCTGCGCACGCAGGATCACATATATGCCAGAAGCCCCTACCGCGCAATATGAGCGCTAGCCTCCATGAGGGTAGGCGGCAGACTCGAGCGAGCTATTACACCAAAACATACAGCAATCGCTCCGATATCCTTTATGTTGACGCGGCAGAAAATTGTAAAGTAGGATTTTTCTCGGCAGTCGCTGCCTATCAAGACGGCATAGATAGGGCTGCCGCCACTATCCGAACTAATTCGCCTGCAGAAGCGGAAAAAGTCGCCATCGCACATGCGTGGGCCTACTGCACAATTCACAAAAACATAACCGAAATTTGCAGATTCCCAGGCCACATACTGCTACTACCTAAAGGGCGTGGCGACGCCGACCACACATCATATTCTTGCCACAGCCACCCCTCTCGACTGAACGGTTACTCCGTCGTGGATCCCTGGGCATGCCTCGATCCTTGGTAATGAGCGCGTTCATGCACTGGCCCGAAGACTTTCCTCCCGAACCCCGGATGAACAGGCACACAACCGCGCACAAGAGCCCACATCGGTCCTTCATAAATATCATCAAATAACCACATTCTGCAAATTCAGCCGCATGACATTGCCACCACCCCACAGCACCTTGTCACCCTTATCCAGCACCACATGGCGAGAATTACAAACTGTCTGCTTTATTTCACCCGACCGTCTCTCATGCTTTCACCCCAGTTTCCCTCCTCATTGTAACACGTGTGGCGTGCCAAAATCCGCACTTTTCCACTACCTTTGGGAATGCCCTTTCCCACAGGCAGTACCCCCCATCCCCAATCACACTTATTTTTTTCCTGGGAGGCTGCTTTACGGACCGCTCAGCCCGCCAGCCAGAAATGGCTGGTGCATCGGGCTTTATGTGAAGCACAAAGCCGTGGACTGCTGGACCAGTAGGCGACCGCCCTGGAAGATTTTGTACTTCTAAAAAAAGTTGTTTTTATCCATCCAATCCATCAGGCAATGTGTATGCGGCCTTCGAAGCTGTCTTATTGCTATATCTTGGCCGTCGTTCAGCAGATGTGGGCTTACTTAACCTTTTCGCACCAATTAATGCCTCCACATTAATTGAAAAGCTACTCTTTCTTCGTATGCAGTTATACTGAAGGTTCTCTACGCACTGCGGTGCCGTACAGCTGCAGAACACGCGTCCTGGGCCAAAGCCCGGCCGCGGTGGCCTTATTTCGATATAGGCGAAATGCAAAAATGCCCGTGTGCCGTATTATAAAAGCGCACGCAAAAGAACCTCCTAAATGGCCGAAATTAGCCCTCAGTCCCACATTGCATCGTCTCTTTCCTTGTTCTCCTTCTATTCATTTCTTCATCTGTTCCCTGTCGGCGCAGTCTCGGTGTCCACTGACAGTCTGCAAGTTACTGCGCCTTTCGCTTGCTTGTAAAATATCTTGACCTTTTTTCATCTATTACTACTCGTAATACTTGCAGATATGTTTTTGCTACAGCACAACACTGTGAATAATTTTCTGTTATTTCACTATATTCTTGAGACTAATAATACTACTAATATTTGTCTTTTACCATGTGACCTCATTTCTACCAGTGCCGAATTTTGTAGAAGGATTGCGCCTTATTTATATTTTAGAATCGACACGCACATTCTGTGGAGTATATGGTCCTTCCTTCGTTTACCAGAACGACTCGTCGGTGCCTCACCTCATCTTCCCCACCTACCAATTCAAACGCGCATGCCATGGTTATTTTCTGAGCGGTGTCATTTCTAGTCTCTGCAATACACCTGTATGCATGGGCTGAGGCAAAATAGCTGTTCTTGGTCGGCATCGTGGACGGCTTTGCTTATACGTTTTATTTTATATTGTTCTTCTCGAGAAGCTTTCGCGGCCTTGTTCTCAAAGCTCAGCTTGTACACCTTGCAATGCATTAGTGATTGCACCTCACATTGCTTAGCCGCTCGGCTCCCTGCACAATGCTGCGATTGGCGCACGTTTTCAACTTAACGTAATCCAGCCGGGCAAGATGAGTTAACAGGCGTGAGTTGCTTTCACCATTCGGACACCCATTCATTGGGCAACCTATATCTTCAGTGCAAAAAATTCTAAAAGATGATCGTGTAGCATTCGTTAGGTAGTTCGGTCCAGGATACCTCCTATCGCAATAATCTTGTCATTGGTTGCAAGACCAGCCAGACTCGGTGGTTGTTATTTGTGTACATTAGTGCAAGTCTGCTTTTTCTGACCTCTTGGGGGCATTTTCAAGATACCCAATAGAATGCGCCCAGGAACCGCTTTGACATGGTAATCAGCGGAGAGATGGAGCAAAAAAGTCATTTGGTGGGCGGTTCCATGTTGTCCTCACCTTTGTCAGGCAATGTATATAGACGATAATTAATTGTTTTAATGCAGGAATGCATTTAAATCCTACATTTTCACCTCTCTTTGCTCGCAGACTTTTGTCCGTCCGCCGGTCCGTCCACACCACTGGAAATTTCGTGAAAGTAAAATACACTGAAAGTACATTCAAGTGAGATTTAGACCCACGTCTCACGAGCGCTGCGCTCACCTCTAGACGCTCGGCCATTTCCGCAACGCTGGTGGCCACGTTTCTAGCTTATTATTCTTCTTCTTCTCCTTAGTAAGCATGGCACATACCCACGCAGGGGGATTGGCCAAGGTTCAGTAGATAATCCCAATGAGGTATTTGCGCGGGAAAAAATGGGCGTGTGAAGACTAAATCAACATAAAAATTGGAACAGTTGGAAAAAGTGGAAATAAATTAAAGGAATATGTATTACCAGGAATAGAATCGAGCATTTTTGGACATGCGACAAAATTTTTGTATACAGCTAACAAGGTAATCGAGCAGTTGCACTTATGTAATCATGAAGGTAGCCGCAGACACTGCTTAACGGGAATCCCTTTGCGCTCGCACAGAACGAAAGAATAACTGGAAGAGACAGTGGGAGTCGTAACCGCGAAAGAGGGACCTCCAAATACTGTTTTCTTTCAACTGCGAAGCGCCGGCAAGAGAGGAGAAAATGATCTATTGTTTCAACTTGCCCACATGATACACAAAGGTTTGTCGCAGCGAATCCACATATGCATAAGTACAAATTTAAGTGAGGGATTCTGCATCGCAGAAGCGTCATTGACACCTCACAAAGCCTTGAGTTACACCACCGGATATTCCATGGGAACTTTAAGTGGCTAAAATCCACGGTATTGAGCAATGGATGACTCAGGTTGGCTCAAATATGTTGGAAGCGCTGGAAACGTGAAGTTTCTAACAATAAGATTCTAAGAGTAAGAACCCGTGCTACATGCCTAGGAAATTTGATAAGAGCCAAACCAATGGCCAGAAACTCGGCGAAGAATATAGGAGTATAATGTGGGATACGAACGGAATAGCTCCAAGCCAGTTCCTGCGAATATATCCCAACCGCCGCCTTCTCACAGCTGCCGGAGGCATCAGTGGAGATAACAGTATGAAGAGGAAAATTCTGTAGGTGTTCTGAAAGGAGACCATTTAGGATATGTGCGGGCGTATGTTTCGCATGGGACGGGAAAATATGGTCATAATAGAGCCTGCGGATCTGCAACTTGTTGCAAGGAGATCAGATTAACCTGAAGCGGGGCTAACAGATTCTGCGTGAACCTAACTTGCGGAAGCTGATAGCGTGTCCAATGATTAGTGAAAAACAGATGTGGTTGGAATAGAAAAATGGGACTACGAACGCCAGGGGCCGGGTCAAAGGACCTGAGGAAATTACGCACTGTTAGAAGTTGGAAGCGGGAAAAGAGATCGGGGATACGGGCTTCCAGATAAAGGACAGCGTTTGAAGTTGATTTTGTGAGCCCGAGGCATAGCCGTAGGGCACGCCTTTCCAGTAAAGCTAATGGCTGCTGCTTGTAGTTTGCGCTACCAGAGAACAAGACCCAATCAAATTCCAGAATCGGTCTTATATAAGCCTTATAGAGCAACAGTAACGTGTCACGACGCATGCCAAACTTTTTATTGCCAACTCGCGTCAACAGGCCCAGAGCACGTTCCCCTTTAATAACATTATTCTTAACATGCTGTCGCCAGTCCAAGCTTTGATCATAAGTAACGCCTAGGTATTTAACCGACTCCACCTGCAGAATTGGAGTGGAGCGGTATACTAGCGATATGTACAAAGGAGTGTCGGGCGGAAATACCAGCACGTCACATTTGCTGACATTATGTGATATATTAATTTGGTTCAACCAGACTTCAATAGCATTCAGGTATGCCTGCAAACACTCGTATAGTGCATGAATGTCATTTGCTGATGCGAAAAAAGCTATATCTGCGTATACATAAACTGCAATGTTTGGATGAATGGGTATGTCGAACCAATATGTTGAAAACCAGTGGAGACAAAACAGATCCTTGCGGCACACCTCTTGGTTGAACATAGGTATTAGAACAGAAAGATCCGCCTGTGCAGAAGAAAAGTCTATCTTTAAAAAATTCACAAATCCAAGCATAGATGTAGTGCGGTGGATGTAGATGATCAAGATTGTTAATAAGGACCGTGTGTTCAACGCTGTCATAGGCTTTAGCAACATCAAGTGTCACCAAGGCCGCAAGTTCTCTCTTGCGCATTGAGAGTCGTATTCGGCTCTCGAGATCCACATGCGCGGACCATATAAAACAACCGCCACGAAAGCCAATCTGTGTGGAGCAGAGGCCGTTAACGTGATGAACATGCTCTGTGAGGCGACTGTGTACTACTCTTTCTATTAGCTTTACTAAGTTTGAGGTTAAAGCAATCGGCCGAATATTGTCAAAATGAAATCCATTCTCTGCATTTTTTAAAAGTAAAATTATTTTCGCAATTCTCCAACTGTAAGAAATCCAAGAGATTTCCAATGACGCATTTACAATATCCAGAAGGTGAGTTGGCAAGTCTTGCGCTAAAATCTCTAACATGCCCACAGTAACCCCATCAGATCCCGGGGCAGCAGACTGCATCGAGGAAACAATTGAGAGGAGCTCCGACACGTCCACCTCGGGATAGTCCGAACTGGGGGTGAGAGAGTGCAAAGGTTTCGTTTTCTGCACTTGGAAACGTAAAGCAATTCCTGAGGGATACTTTCAATGTGTTGCTTAGCTTCCTGCGGAGACAATACCATTGGCTTTATGCGGTTGGAAGCCGGATAGTTGTTATTCTGCGCCATGAATCTATATAGAGCCTTCTTATTCTGTGGTTTAGAGAGATATGTGTTTAAATTTTGATTATAATCCTCCTTTGCTTTTTAACAATTCTTTTGAAATATGCAGAGTAAAACTTATAAGTTATCTAATTAGCTCTGCTGTGATTATAGAAAAGGCTTTTCCATGCTGCTTTTTTAAGGCGATAAGCTTTCTCACACTCCTCTGTCCACAAAGGAGACGGCTGTCTGGCAGGTGCAGTAGCGCACACAGAGGATACAGAGCTCTCAGCAGCATCTTGCAGAAAGGAAATTGCCCGCTGAGCTCTTTTTGCTAGACCTGAGATATCTATGGAGAAAAGCGAGGCAGATATCAATTTTTATACGTAATGTGATTTACAAATTTCATGCTTGCACCTATTTTTCTGATAGGAGAGGACATAATAGTAAATGTTATTAGAAAGTGGTCACTAGATGTACCTGAGTCTACTGTTGACCAAGCAGATACTCCAACCCCATGAGATGCTAATGTTAAATCTATGACTGAACGAGAAACTCCACGCATAACGGTTACTGCTCCAGAATTGCAGCAGCGCACTGCATTCATAGACATCCATGACCAGAGAAGCTGGCCGCAGGAGTCAGAGCGACTACCCCAGACACTGTGGTGCAAATTAAAATCCCCTGCGATGACTGTGTTGCTTGCTCCGCTCAGTAAAGTATCCAAACAGTCTGTCCTGTGAACACCTGCAGGAAAGTAGACGTTAGCAATAGTTACTGTGGCGCACTGTGGAAGGGAGATTTAAACCGCCAGCAAATCACAGTTAGGGAGCATAACTTTCTGCGAGATTGATGCCCGGTGACATATTTTTGTAGAGATCATAGTTAGTAACCAATCTCCCCTGTCATTAATGCTGTCTACCTTGAAAACACGGAATTTTTTTATTGAAAATTATTTAAGTGGAGAGAGCCACGTTTCTTGCAAAATCACAATATTTGGATTATGTTTATGAAGAAGTAGTTCAAGATCCATGAGAGAAGAAAGTGCGGAACTACAATTCCATTGGAGAACTTTTAGACCCGCCATGATTATTGGCTGATGAAAGAGGCAGCAACAGCCTCCTTCAGCACATCAGTCTGGGGGATTAGTTTGGGGGGTCCTTTATTTGCTTTGATTTTCCGAACAGCTGACTTCGAGAGTGAGGAAGAAGCCCTACGCTTCTGGGAAGGACAGAGCATTTCAACATCCCTGTTACAGATATCTACGTGACAGACACTGCCACGAGCGCTGTTGGCAGGCGGGACTTGGGATGCGTCAGGAGGCGACATGGAATCACACTTACTAGCAGCACAATTTAGGAGCGATGCAGGCGTCGGCGCCGAAACAGATGATTGAGAAGGCAGGGACAGGCTTGCAACAAGTTGAGATAGAGCCTCGGTGAAGTTGCACAGCTTTCGCTCGACCACCACAGAAAGAGCCTGTTCTTCTGAGGACACTATCGAAGTAGTCAAACTTGACTCTATATCTGCAACAGAGCTTCGCGCACGGCTGGAATATGTATTATTCTTCCGATCCAGAATTGCATATGCATCTGCTCTCGAGCATCGCTTCGTTTGAATTATATCTAGCAGGCTTTGTTGGTCAGCTCGCTTCGAGCAGTTGGCATCATCAGCTGAGTGGTTACACTTGCAGAGGCAACACTGGCGCTAATCAGAGGAGCAGCTGTCATCCGAATTCCCTTCTCCACAAACACGGCAGCGGGTCGCCGATTTACACGCTTTACCACTGTGACCGAACCGCATACAGTTGGTGCATTGAAGTGGACGGGGTTGCAGAGGATCCACACGATACACTATTGGCCATACCTTGAGCTCAGAAGGACAGGAGGAGCCAGCAAAAGTAGCTATGACTGATTCTGTCACTACACACACACACCATTTAATTTTCTACAGCGCCGGTAGACAGAAAAAAACCCCACATCTGCATTCTGAAACTCCTCAAGTATTTCCTGTCGGGGAGATGCTGGGTTCACTCCACGAACAATACCTTTGGAGCATGCGAGCTGTTCAGGGATGAATGCTTTCACCGCTAATGACTGAAAAATTTTGCACTGGAGCAGGTTTGTGACGGAAGCAATGTCAGAGGACTTGAAAACAATGCCTCTACAGCCGAACAGTCGCACCTCAGTGAGAGACCTTAGCTCCTCCTGAAGAACCTTAGAGGTTTTCATCTTGATCATTCCTTCACTGATCGTTGCGAGCGCCACAGGGAAACGTCAAATCCATTTTTCCTAAAAAAGACCAGCGGCAAGCTTTGGGTGGGCAGGTTGGCAAACCAGGCTGCCGACTCTCCGCCCGGGGAGGTCAGTGACATACCTGAGCCAAACGCCCCCTCAAGTGCACATTAGCCGCGCCTACAGACATAACCTTAGACCTGGCCAAATCCCCCACGCAGAACGTCCTCACGAAAGATGAGCCCGCAGACACCATCAGGAAACCAGAGGCACCACAGGAAACAGCAGTTCAGAACCGTCCAGAAGCTTCAACGTACGTCAGTTCCAGGTCCAGGTCCAGGTCGCCAGGCTTTCATTAGAACGACAACGTCGTCTTCTGGTTCCAGCTTTGCCATTTTTGTTTTGGTGCAACGAACTTCTGTCCCATCTGCAGCACCGAAGTTGTTGTTGTTAGCCTATCAAAAGATGGCCCATACCCACACTGGGAGATCGGCCATGAATCGGGTGGCTATTCACCTGAACGCAGTTAATAAAAGGAAAAAGCACGTGGGAGCGCAACACCGGTGAATTCTTCCTCATGAACAGAAAAGGGATGAGAGTTTTGATTTCAAAATTATAAGAATAATAATAAAAAGAGATTAAATAATAATGATTAAGTCAAAATGTAATAATTGACAGAAAAGAAAAGATTGGAACACTTAGCAAGGCAGCCGGTGAGATTATATCAGGAAATTTAGAACAGCGGTACAAACAGATCTGTGGCTGAACCCAAATGTGGTGGCGCCAAATGATAGCAAGAGCGGGCTGCTCAAACTAAGGCCAAGATGCTGCAAGGGCTCCTCCAGCAACCTTTTTCTCAGAGAGTTGAATCGGCGACAATACAGCCAAAAATGTTCTATAGATTCAGGCTCACGGCAAAATGCACAAAGGGGAGAAAGCGCCAAACCCAACTTGTGTAAATAGAAATTTAGAGGGGGGATGCGGCAGCACAGCCTCGTCAGTGATACTTCAAGCTGCTGAGAGCAACACATTTTCCTGTTCCAATAATATTTAAGGTGCTCATAATCCGCCGATGTTGAAAGTGTTGTCTTGCGTGCTTAAAAACGCACGTCGCCGAAATCTAGATGCTGTAATATAGGCTGTAGACGGGATGATTGGGAACACGGGGCCGCTGAGGGAAGCCTTTGCGAGATTGTCAGCAATCTCATTTACTGTCACACTCCTGTGACCGGGAACCCATACTAAATGAACAATGCTCAAATGCAGAGGAAGTAGGGATAAGAAAGTTGATAAAATGGGACCGTCAACATGTGCAGCGAGGGACGAACACAAAGCTACAGAATCAGTAATTACTGCAACTGCTGTAATAGAGGGGTCTAGCTTGCGTAGAGTAAGTACAACTGCTAGAAACTCTGCTTGAAAAATAGGGGTGAAATCTGGAAGGCGCAGTGAAAAGGACCAGTCTGAATGCGAGCAAAATATTCCCACACCTGCTTTTTCATTGCATTGCGATGCGTCAGTGGCTATTGTTATATTTGTAGGTAGGGTCTTCAGATGATCTTCTAGTAGGCCATATAGAATACTCGGTGGCAAAAGTTTTGCATTTTTTGGGAATATGTCGTCGCAAACAATGTGGATAGCGGGCCCATTGCGAAGCGCAGGAAGGATATCATAAATGTTTACATCTAAAGGCTGAAGTAATCTTTGCACAAACACTACCTGAGGGGAATTGAAACGAGACCAGGGGACACCAAAAAAGGAGGTCGGCTGATAACAGAAAATGCTTTGGGAATGGTGGAAATGGGGTTCATAGATCCTGAGGTAAGTTTGCACAGTTAAAAATTGAAGTCGTGATAAGAGAGGCGGAATGCGGGCTTCAAGGCTTCAAATTTTGGAAGGCCGAGGCACATGCGAAGTGCTTCCCTCTCTAAAAGGACGAGAGGACGAAGTTTATATTGCCACGGACCTGGCTCGAGCTACCTGCGCGCTATGCCGTGACGAGGACGAAGTGGTCGCGTTCGCGTGAGGCGCGCTCGAGCTGGCTCTGTTCTGGGCGATTAAAAACCTCGGCCGTTCTGCGGTCCCCCTCTACGTCTACGACTGTTCTCCGTCTGGCCTGTGACATCTGGTGGAGGTCGCTTGGGTATTCTCGGCTGATGCTCCATCCTTCCTCGGAGAGCCGAAGCACAAGCCCGGTGCCTCTTGTGCGAACCCCCGTCCATCGTGTCAGCCGCAGGCTCCGCGGCTTGTCTCCAGAATTCGGACTCCAGCCTCAAGACAGCGCACCCATGGCTACGACCACGGCAGCAAGGTCAGACAGCGCCCCGTTCATACCTGCTTCTTTTGTGAGCCTGCAAAATCCCCAGATCCCGAAGCCCTTTCACGGCGGATACTCGGAGGACGCCCAAGACTGGCTTGATCAGTTCGAGCGCGTTGCGCGTTTCAACGGCTGGTGCGACAGTGCTAAGATCCGGAACGTTTACTTCAGCTTAGAAGACGCCGCTCGGATCTGGTACGAAAACCGCGAGACGAGTCTAACGACGTGGCAGGACTTTCGTCGCCAGCTGTTGGAGACTTACACCAGCAGCGATCGCCGTGAACAGGCCGAGCGTGAATTGACCGCTCGCATTCAGCTACCAAACGAGAACGTAGCGATGTACGTGGAGGAAGTGACGCGCCTCTGCAACCGAGCGGACCCGACCATGACGGAAGAGAAAAAGTTCAGACACCTGATGAGGGGCGTGAAAGAGCAATTGTTCTGCGGTCTTGTGCGAAGCCCGCCCAGAACAGTCGCCAAGTTCCTCTCCGAGGCTGTGCTCATGGAGAGGGCGCTCCAGCAACGGTACAATTTCTACGACCGGCAGCTAAACCCTATCTCGGCTCTACACCCCCTGGATGCTGCTTCGGGGGTCAATACAAGCTCCCTTCGGGACATCGTGCGTTCTGTGGTCCGTGAGGAGCTGCAGAAACTTCAGGGGATTTTTCCTGTGGACTCTCTGACTAGCGCCATTCGGAAAGAAGTTCAGCAGGCGCTCAGATCGCCCGTTGCTCCAGTAGAGCCGCCACCACAACCAGCTGCTTGGCCGCCAGCGACATATGCGGACGTGCTGCGCCGTCCTCCGCCGGTTCCCTGCGCGCCACCGTATGCCCCTTCGGTAGTCGCAGTACACGCCGAGCAGCCGGTTCCCTACTGGCAAGCTCGAGGACAGGCGCCGAGGAAGACCGATATTTGGCGTGCGCCAGACCGACGTCCCCTGTGTTACCATTGTGGCGAGGCCGGTCACATCTTCCGGCGGTGTCCATATCGGCCTCTGGGATTGCGAGGCTTGTCTGCAGGTAGTCCCCGTCCGCGGCATGCCGAACAGCCTCAGGAGTTTGAAGAATACGTCACCCGCCGGCGTGGTTCACCACCTCCTCCGTGCCGAACGTCCCGATCGCCCTCACCTCGCCATCCGTCGCCTCATCAGTCCGGTTATGGACCTGGTGCACAGCGTGGGTCCTCGAGCCCGCACCGGGAAAACTAGAACAGGCGACCTCTGGAGGCGAGGCCGCCGAACGCCGTATTGCCGAAAAGCTTCCACCGACGCGCCGACTGACCCTTCCCGAATCGACGACCACGATACCGATGACGACGACGACGACGACGAAGACGGCGCCGACGACTGGGTCTGGTAAGACCAAGGTCTCCCTTGACATACCCGTGCTGATTGACTCTAAGGAGGTTAGCGCACTAGTGGATACGGGTGCGGACTACTCGATAATGAGCGGTAGGATGGCTAAGGTGCTGAAGAAAGTTATGATGCCGTGGGCAGGGTTACAGATACGTACGGCTGGTGGCCACGTGGTTACGCCGCTCGGAATGTGTACGGCAAGAATTACGGTGCGCGGATGCACGTTCGTGGCAACGTTCCTCATTTTGCCTGAATGCTCACGAGACGTCATTCTCGGTCTCGACTTTCTTCGAGAAAATGGTGCGACTATAGACCTTCGAAATCGATTGGTTACATTTTCAACTGAACTCGCTGCCACCAAACCCGCCCCCGAGAATTGCAGAGCCGCACTGCGTATATCCGACGATGCCGTAACGGTGCCTCCACGGACGAGTATTCTGGCTAGGGTCACTTGCGACGCGCCACATTGCGGACAACATGTTGTTGAGCCAAATGTCTCTCTTTTGCTCACCATGGGTGTTTGCGTAGCAAGAGGGCTCGCCTTTCTATCTGACGGTCGCACTGAAGTCCTTGTGACCAATTTCAGTAATGAACACCGCCATTTATTTGGTGGCACAGCCATCGCCCACGTCGACCCCGTCCAAGAGGTGGCTGAGTGTTTCGCATGCCTAGAAGACACGCCTGGTGAAGTTGACGAAGAGGCAGTACGCGCCGTTCACATAAACGAGGGCCTCCCGCCCGCAGAAAGGCAGCAATTGCAAGAATTGTTGCTGCAGTTTAAGGACTGCTTTACCTCGTCGTCTAAGGTACGTCAGACGCCCATCACTAAGCATCGGATAGTCACGCACGATGGCGCGCGCCCAATACATCAACAGCCTTATCGCGTATCTCCCCGAGAGCGGGAGGCCATCCAAACGCAAGTGTAGGAGATGCTCAATGACGGCATAATCCAGCCATCGAATAGTCCCTGGTCGTCTCCTGTCGTTCTCGTAAAAAAGAAGGATGGCACGCTGCGCTTCTGTGTGGATTACAGAAAACTTAACAGCGTAACAAAAAAAGATGTCTATCCGCTACCTCGTATAGATGATTCCCTCGACAGACTGCGCCAAGCAAAATACTTTTCTTCGGTAGATCTGCGCAGCGGATATTGGCAAATAGAAGTTGATGAGAGGGACCGGGAGAAAACCGCCTTTGTCACCCCGGACGGCCTCTATGAATTTCGTGTGCTCCCCTTCGGACTCTGCTGTGCTCCAGCAACGTTCCAGCGAATGATGGATACCGTGCTCACCAGCCTTAAATTGCAAACATGTCTAGTATACCTGGATGATGTAATCATTTTTTCAACAACGTTTTCGGAACATTTGCAGCGGCTCAGAGTGGTGTTAGAAGCCGTCCGATCAGTTCATCTTACTCTAAAGCCGCAAAAATGCCATTTTGGATTTACTGAATTGAAGTTTCTCGGGCATGTCGTCAGCTCCGAGGGCATCCGGCCAGACCCTGACAAAATTTCTGCCGTCGCGGACTTCCCGGTTCCCACTGATAAAAAAGCCGTCCGACGATTTCTAGGCCTTTGTTCGTACTACCGACGTTTCATAAAAAACTTTGCTAAGCTGGCCAGTCCTCTGACGCGCTTGACACGTGATGAGGAGCCATTTTTGTGGGGTGCCGAGCAGCAAACTGCTTTTGACGATCTACGACGTCGGCTACAATCACCACCAGTACTAGCCCATTTTGACGATGATGCCGCCACTGAAATTCACACGGACGTCAGCAACGTCGGTCTTGGAGCGGTTCTCGTCCAGCGTCCGAACGCTGTCGAAAAAGTAATCGCTTATGCTAGCCGTGCACTTTCCCGTGCAGAGTGTAACTACTCTACAACTGAGAAGGAATGTTTGGCCGTAGTATGGGCCATCACAAAGTTCCGCCCCTATCTGTATGGCAGGCAGTTCAAGGTTATAACTGACCACCACTCATTATGCTGGTTGACAAACTTGAAGGACCCATGTGGCCGCCTAGCACGTTGGGCATTACGCTTACAGGAATTTGACTTCACGATCATCTACAAGTCTGGTCGCAAGCACACCGACGCTGACAGCTTGTCGCGTTCACCCGTGCAACCTTACGAAGGTAACGCAGAAGACGAAGCATTACTTGGTGCAGTCACGTCGTCCGATATCATCGCACAACAACGTGCGGACGACGAATTGAAGCTGCTCATGGAGCATCTAGAAGGTCACCATCCCTCGATACCCTCCCACCTGGCTCGTAGGCTGCCATCCCTATGTCTTCGAGGCGGAGTGTTGTATAAGAAAAACTCCGCCTCCAGTGGTAAGAGTTACCTTCTGGTTATACCAGCCGCCCTCCGCCACGAGATCCTCCTCGCCTGCCACGACGAGCCGACCTCTGGGCACCTTGGATTCACGCGCACACTTGCCAGAGTGCGGCAGAACTATTGGCCCAACCTTGCCTCATGTGTGAAGCGATATATTCGGACCTGCCGTGAGTGCCAGCGTAGGAAGACGCCGCCTCTAAAACCGCCTGGCATGTTGCCACCTATCATGCCTCCTAACATACCCTTTGAACAAGTCGGCATGGACCTCCTCGGACCATTTCCCTTGTCGTCGGGAGGAAACAGATGGATAGCTGTTGCAACCGATTACCTGACGCGTTACGCCGAAACGCAGGCTCTCCCTCAAGGCACAGCGTTCGAAGTTGCGCACTTCTTTATGCGTGCAATAGTGCTTCGACACGGCGCTCCGTCCGTCGTCATCACAGACCGAGGGAAGGCATTTACAGCTCAGCTTGTCCACGACATCTTTGAGCTGAGTCACACCAGCCATCGAACAACGACAGCATACCATCCCCAAACAAATGGGCTCACAGGACGCCTGAATAAAACACTGGCCGACATGATTTCCATGTACGTGGATGTGGAGCACAGAACCTGGGACCAAATACTCCCCTACATCACATTCGCGTACAACACTGCGACTCAAGAAACAACCCGCCTTACACCATTCCGTCTAGTCTACGGCAGAGAAGCGCGGATGATGCTGGACGCCATGCTCCCGTGCGTGGATGATGACTTGACACCAGATGCGGGCTCCTTTGTCGAACAAGCCGAGCAAGCTCGCCAGCTTGCTCGTTTGCACATCACAGCTCAACAAGACACGGACTCCAGACGTTACAACCGGCGCCACAGGGAGGTTACCTACAACATCGGTGACCGTGTGTGGGTGTGGACCCCTGTCCGCCAAAAGGGATTGTCCGAAAAACTGCTGCACCGATATTTCGGACCTTATGAGGTGCTCCGTCGTGTTGGAAACGTGGATTATGAGGTTGTTCCACGTGGAACTGTGGCTACCGGTCGTCGGCAACCACGGACTGACATTGTGCATGTAATGCGACTTAAGTCATACTTCTCGCGTGAGAGCGATGACGCTCCACTTTAAACTGTGTTCGGGTTCTGCGTTTTAATTTGTTTCTTTTGTTCGTTTCTTTTTTAAACATTGTCTTCCTGCTTTTCCTGTTCGTTTTTTGCTTTGTACATACCCTCGCATCGGGACGATGCTCTTCTTTTTCGGGGGACTAATGCCACGGACCTGGCTCGAGCTACCTGCGCGCTAAGCCGTGACGAGGACGAAGTGGTCACGTTCGCGTGAGGCGCGCTCGAGCTGGCTCTGTTCTGGGCGATTAAAAACCTCGGCCGTTCTGCGGTCCCCCTCTACGTCTACGACTGTTCTCCGTCTGGCCTGAGACAATATGTAGCCGAGCCTGAAACCAACGCTGATCCAAATTCTAAAATTGGCCTGACATACATTATGTAGATCATTAATAGCGCATCTCTGCGCATGCCGTACCGGTGATGACAGAATCTCCGTAACATGCCCGCGGCACGAGCCCCTTTCGCCGCGACATGGTCAATGTGAAGTCGCCAGGTGAGTTTGTTGTCATAAATGACCCCTAAGTATTTTAGGGATTGAACCTGCGGTATTATTTTAAACTTGCAAGTGAGTGAGACAACTACATGAGTGTATAGAGGGATAACAAGGGTGGCGCACTTGCCAACATTTAACTTCAGGTGTAATGCGCTCAACCAGTGCTCAAGTGTATTCAAATATGACTGCAACAGACCATACAGAGAATGTATATCCGGCGCAGCAGCAAAAAACGCAATGTCGTCCGCATAGACGTAAGTGCGTACATGGCGGTGGAGAGGAATTGAGCTCAACAGAATATTAAAGAGCACAGGAGAAAGAACAGCTCCTTGCGGTACACCTCGCGTTTATCTGTACGTCTGAATGAACACCATTATGAACGCAAAAGAATTCCCTATTATAAAGAAATGCAGATATTCATGCAACTATATAATGTGAAAATTGAAGAGACTGTGGCCTATGTATCAGGATGGAGTGTTCTACACTGTCGTAAGCTTTGGCGACGTCTAACGTAACCAAAGCCGCGACCAGGCGTTGACGACGAGCAAGGAAAATTCTTCTCTCAAGATCAGCATGTACATTCCATACCTAACACCGTGGCCGGAAACCGAGTTGGCACGGGCTGAGTATAGTTTGCGGTCCACAATGGCTGACACCCGAATTAGTAACACCATTTCTATCAACTTTACCACGTTTGATGTTAAAGAAATTGGCCTAATATTATCCAATTCATAGCCTCCACCCTGATCTTTAAGTAAAGGGATCACCTTGGACAGCTTCCACTCAGAATGTATCCAAGCGTGTTTGAGAGAGTAGTTTATTATGTGCAATAAGGAGTTAGGAGATTCTTGAAAGAGAATCTTGAGCATCTTTGTAGTAACACCATCAGGACCAGGAGCAGCAGCTGGCAATCTCTTGACAACTTGCGAAAGGTGTGAAAGATTTACTTGTGAGGCATTATCATTTGGCACGACTGGTGCAAACAACATTGGGCGCAATGGTAGTAAAGACGAGAACCGCTTTTGCAGGCCTGTGGCAATTAATTCAACCGCCTGGATAGCTTCTTCAGGTGACATAACTAATGACTGAAAATTATGAGTGGACATGAGCTGTTTCCTAGACCGTAGAAAACCGAATAGTGCACGTCGGTTGCCCTCCTTTGAAAGATAATCGAAGTGTTCTGATTCATATTTTTCCTTCGCGCGAGAAACTGTGCGTTTAAAGGTGGCTGAAATAAATTTATAATCACTCCAGTTATTCGGGCATTGGTTATGAAGAAGCTTTTTCTATGCTGCCTTCCTCCGCCTGTAATCTCTTGCACACTCCGCATTCCACCAGTTAGAAGAATTCCCTTTTGTTGGCCTCACCAGGAACTCCGACTTTTTACGGCTTTCCTTCCTCTATAGCCAGACATATGCTTGCTGACTGGTGGGCCTCGGCGATGTTAGACACTGAAGCAAGGGCAGAGCGCAACGCCGTCTTAAATCTGTCATAATTTACATGTGACCGCAACTGAGAAGACGCCGGAGTTACACGACATATGATATCAAAATAAATAGTTCTAGCTTATGTCTGAGCATCTTATTCTTCATCATAATCAGTCATAATACGCCAACTGCAGAACTCAGGCCTCCCCCATAGGTTTTTAATTAACCCTAT
Source organism: Amblyomma americanum (assembly GCA_030143305.2). Lineage (NCBI taxonomy): Eukaryota > Metazoa > Arthropoda > Arachnida > Ixodida > Ixodidae > Amblyomma > Amblyomma americanum. The sequence goes on along the minus strand of JARKHS020000327.1, from coordinate 44,165 downwards.
ACTGTTCCAGCTGCGCCTATCTTATCTGCACAAACTTCGTAATCTCATCAGCCCACCTGACTTTTTGCCACCCTGGTATTTATACTTCCGGAGACCACTTGTGACAGCGGACGTTGTACATATGGCCACCAGTCATAATTCAAGACGAGAAAAAAATATTGACGAAGACGACGAAAGCCATAGGAGAAACAAGAAAGGGAGAATGTGATTTTATTAAAAATAAAATTTCTCTGAGAGAAAATGATGAAGAGAAGCTGCGGGAATAAAAGCTCGTGTACTGAAGAAGCGGATGGCGGCAAAGATCGAATGGCCTGAGCATTTCCTGTCCGTGTTATGAATGCATTTCTGACCAGGCCCAAGACAACGCCATACCGCAATCTAGAGGCTTAGCCACTTTTGTTGTGGTTCCAGCTTTGCCATTTTTGTTTTGGTTCCACGAACTTCTGTCCCATCTGCAGTACCGAAACGTAGGCCACAACATTAGTAGAGACCTTTACGGTTTCTACGCTCACATCTTTTCCTAAACGTTTTCGTCAACGACTTCCTCTTCTATAATGCACTCCTGCGCTGTGCAGGCCGATGGCACCAGCAGACTAGGCTGACCAAGCTCCGTGACCAAAGACAAATTCGAACTGAATTTTTTTGCACTCTTTGCACTTTTTGCATTTACCACTTTGCAACACGAGTAATGTTTTTCACTGTTATGAATTCTCTGCAGCGTTTAAGCATGCGTTTGTGTGTTCCCTTGCACGCGCTCTTCAAATCGCTCGAGCGGGGTTGAACAAGTTCAAAGTATTCACAGCAGCGATACACCGAGGACTGGTCATCAGTTGCAAAATTTCTATTTGTGGGCAGAAGAGTCCGTGTTTTACTTAATACTCAGTGTCTCGCCTGTTTCGTCGAGTTACCTCAATAATTTTTAGATGACGTAACATAGCTTCGCACTGGGCAAATGCTACACCGAGGGCTCTTCAACGGATGTGATCGGAAGTACTGAGAGTGGTCATGCAGCTGTGGTCGGAGGTGCTGTCATCAGGATGTGAGCTCTGCTGTACCAACAGGCGCCGTCCGCGAAGCTGTGAGCAGAGAAAACAAACGGTGGTAAAAAATACCGGTTTAGGACATCAGCAATGGATCGATGAAATTTTAATAGTAGCGTATGTCGCCAAAATGAAAGGCATTTACATTACAGTTGAAACAACAGCAGTGTTACTGTTCTTAGTAACAACCGCATATTACTATTATATGAACTGCATTATAAAGGAACGTGGACTACTCGTTTTAAAGCTGTTCTGAGTTATTCATTAGCCAACAAAAAGCAAGCTAAATATTGATAGGCTCGTTTAAAACAACCATAAAGTACAGAAATCTTACCAGTAATTGAATTCCAAAGGTGATGTATAATTTATTTTTCGTTGCATTTTGATAGCGGAATACTGGTGGTGCACACTACTAAGACTCTTCTAGGTGTCTTAAGCCAGACAGCGAAGCACCCCATACAGTAGTGAGTAGTGATGACAAAGAAACACAAATTCGTTGTCACTTGAGGCCCGTCTGCAGCCGCAGGACCGTGTACGTATTGAGGAGGTGCGGTTTCCCCGAACAAACTGTTACATCCTCTAGCTAATGCACAACACGTCTCATATAATCCAAAAACGGCTTGCTACTTAGAACACCGCTATAGCTAGTGAAATAAACACTGGAATTTGTGTAAAGAACTACACTTCTCTTTTTACCGCCTGCAAGAGTATAGAAACCTGATTTCAGACGCATATTTTCTGCTTTGTAATAATGTTAAGAGAATACTATACATAGATCGCCGCATGGTATTCGCCTATGATTGGCAATTTTATAATCGAATTGCTTCTTGCGGCTGTTTCGGTTTCGGTGTAAAGAGCTGAGCGGTGGCTGTGACGTCAAATTTTGTATGGGGGTTCTGAGGCATGAAGAAAACTGCAATATAATGGCTGGGTCTTCACTCATTTTTATTCAGGCTCTTGAAGCCAACTGGGTGTAGCGTTGCACTGATTAAAATCACGAAGCAGTGCTTATACTCCAGTTTTCTTCATGCCTGACGTCACCAATACCCACCTTTGACATCATAGCCATCGATCGGCAGGAAATTCAATTATTTGGCAGTTGTAATCGAACACCACACGGTGATGAACGTATTGTAAAGACTTAAGTTTTATTACAATAAAAAGACGCAGCCCAAAATTAGCACTCAGATTAGGCAAAATTAATCGTACAGCACTCGTTGCAAGTAATATCACTAAAAAACATTTTTTTCTGATACACTGGACTTGAAATGCAATTTGTTTCACATTCTTTGTGAAGTATAACTGGCGCAATTCAAGCTTCCATTTTCGCCACTCTAGTCTCCAGAGCTGGTCTTTTTCTTCTTTTCCTCAAATAAGCGAAAGTGTTTTCATTCTGAAGCTTAGAGCACTAGCGATATAACTTACAAGCTAGGAAGATCCAGTTTCATTTCTATTGTAGGAAAAATTCATAGCGAATAGCATCAAACCCTCTCCTGAGCGTTGTAATCTTTTTTGAAAAGTAAAGAGCCATTAATGAGTATCACTATTGGCCATGCTGCATGCTCGTTATGCACCACCTACATTCACAACCTCTTGAATGTGTTTGCGAGAGAGCAGCTTTATTTTTCGACCATGCCTGAGCCACGGTCTTGAGACAGTGATTTGAATGTGAGAGGACCTATCGGTCCTCACCTCTACAAAACTTATTGCTTCCACAGATGCTACAAGAGCAATGCTATGGCCGCCACGGTGGCTCAGTGGTTACGGCACTCGGCTGCTGACCCGAAAGACGCGGGTTCGATCCCGGCCGCGGCGGTAGAGTTTCGATGGAGGCGAAATTGATGATGATTATGGATTTTTATGGCGCAAGGGCGTCTATGGCTGAAGAGCGCCATGGGACAAGGTATTTTTCGATTACTCAAGATGGGGTCAAAGACCCATTTTCCAAACATTTACCTCATTACTAGCCTAGCACCAGGCCAGGGGAAAGTTTGTAACCGTTGTATCACCGGTTTGTACCCGACGGCACTGGGGATCGAACCCCGCACCTCCCGCATGCGAGGCGGATGCTCAACCACTCGGCCACCACTGCGGTCGAAGGAGGCGAAATTCTAGAGGCCCGTGTGCTGTGCAATGTAAGTGCATGTTAAAGAACCCCAGATGGTTGAAATTTCCGGAGCCTTTCACTAAAGCGTCCCTCATAGCCTGAGTTGTTGTGGGACGTTAAACCGCCATAAACCAAGAGAAACGCTACATGCTCAGAAGCGAACCTCTGCGCATTAAACACTGAGCAGAATGTACGCTCGTTCACACACTTGTATGGAGCGCTTGAGCAGTGCGGCTTTCTTGCACGTTTATTGCTGTCACCTCTGCCTGGCGGACCCTATACCGCTTTCAAATACATGATCAGTTAAATGCGATCTACGGGAATGTGCATGCACGATAATGCCGGGTTTCGTGGCTCAGGCCGCGCGTAAAAGGCACAGGTGTACTCCTCGGGGAGCCTTTCGATCGCCTTAGACAGTTGTGTGGACTATTATACATGTAACCGGTATAAAGGAACTAATAGAAGTACAAATAATTCCATCAACACCAGTTCGCATCACTGACCTTTCTATTCGCGTCCCAGACAATGGCGATATATCCTGATTACACAGCATTGAAACTGGTACTAGAAGGGCTCAAAAACGGTGAATGTCTGAAAAAAGAGCACGAAGGAACTGCAACTTAAACATTTCTGGCGCGATAAAGGGTGCAGTAAAATCAATATTTCAGGCATATGAATTGCCACAAAGAAAGATGCCGGTAAAATAAGGGCGGAAATTATAAATCCTACTGCAATGTTCGCCTTCCCAGGGTACCGAGCCCTAAACTAGCCCAACTAAATGCTGTAGCAGTTACAGAGTTGAAATATTTCTACTATCTAACGTTAGAAATCTGTTAACTGGGCGCTCACTACAATTAGCCAGATCGTAAACGTCAGCACGGCTAGTAGGAAACGAATTATCAGTTCGCATTTCATATGATGGTTATTACTCAGATCTCAATGTGGTGTTTCGAGCTCAAGGGGGTACGATACCTCCGCGTGCTCTCATGAATTTATATCATTCAAGCTCAAACGTTCCATGGCAAAGATTAGAACTGTCAAGAAAGTCTCATTGGCGCCTTGGGGTCGCGTAATGTCCAGAATCAAACAATGGACATTTCGGCGTGCAATCTCTGCTTTTCTTGGAGATGTTTAGCTGTGGCGTAGGCAGTTGGGAGCGACGAGCGAGTTTATGCGCGTGCATGAAACTGTACTTGTACTGAAATTTGTGGGAATTGAATGAGCAAGAAAACTGGAGGGGACGCTTAAGTTCCGCCTGAAGGATATTACGCGATAGCGTTAATGAGTGGATGACCTTGTATACCTAACTGTTCATTCCCAGCTTTGCATTCATATGTTCCTGGGAGTCCTCATGCCACTCCTTGCGCAATAATGCAGTGGTTAAGAAGTGCGCCACTGCCGTGCGATGACAGATTCTGCCAACGGTAGGGCTTGTGGGACCCAAGTTGCTATTCCGGAGCAACCTTTCGCGATGAACCATTAATTTAACTGCCTCCCGCCAGGGTGGTTAGTTTGCTCACAGTCTGGTGGGTAGGTTGTGATGACCCCACAAAGTCACGTGACCTATGTTGCTTCTTCGTGGGTGGCTGCCTGGGCCATCCTACGCCACCATATTTATCGCTTACAGCGCCGAAAACGCTGAAAACGCTTTGGCAAGGTTTTCTGCATAACGGGGCCTTTAACGCTATCGCGTTAAATTATATGCGCTCTTGGCTTTCTGCCGGACAATAGAGTCCGCTGACGGTGGTATTTTCTCCACCGTAAGATATATGCAAACAAATTATAGACGCTCTAAGCGACTGATGCGGCAGAATATGCGTTAGCAGTAGTGTTTCCTCCAGGCGGAGCAGCCGCCGCTGTTAATGGGTTCTGACCTTGCGAGAGGGTGTGTGGTCCAGTCCGTTATGTCACCGCGTGAAACACCGTACACCCCTCCACTTACCTACACTCGCCACCCGTCGGCTCCACCCTCTCTTCGTCTACATTTTCCCATTTTCTCTCTGGCAGAGGGGGGATTTTCGTAACGTCTTCTAGACTTGAAGGGCGACGCGCTCCCACTGATCACGTGATGCGCGCCATCTGCCGGAGGCGGTTGCGTGAGGCCGAGGAAGGGATGGGTCGTTGCCATGTTTGAGAGCTTTTGTAGCAGGGAAGACAAGTGAAAAAGGAAGTAGTCTGCCGAGAAAGCTGCGTTCGCAGGACATTCATCCGCGCCCGAGCCACTTGGTGATCTGGAGGTCTCATTTCGAAAATAACGTTTGCTAAATACCAGGATAGACTGAGAGAGCATTATGTTTGCTGACTGAAAACTCAGATTTAAAAATTTTTGTTTTCACGCATACTGGTCACTACTTTGCCAAGACGATGAGAGCTGTGCGGGGGCGTCCGGCGAACTTTTTTTGTCGGTATTTCAGTTTTTCTTGTCATAGCAGGGCACTGTGGGCCTAGGTGCCTGTGTTGTGGTTCACCTGTTGCGGGATTTGGTGTGCTTACTGTGACTTTCAACGGCTGCCTACGATGGGTTGCTGTAGCAATGAAATGGTTGTGACGACACTATGCCAAGCAAGTGCTATGTATCCGGGTGCCGCGGAAATTACGTGGCAGAGTGCAAAGCTGGCGTGTTCAGTTTCAAGCAAGATGACGAATTGCGCAAGAAATGGATTCGTGCAATACCCCCCATGACAGGACTCCTTCCCTACCCAGAACTATAGTGTAAGTAATCTCCATATTCCTGAGTAATATCATATTCTGTGAAATAAGCGTCGTGCGTAACTCTGCTCTTGACTTGATAATTTAATTCGACTATTTCTTGACGTGTGGAGCAGGTTTTTTTTTTTGTAAAAAATGCCATCGGTGCGATTGTGTCTAGATGGTATCTTCGTTCCGCACCGGCTCCATTTAAAAACGGCGGTTAACTCGTGATTCCGTTTCGCTGAGAGTTCAACAGTGGTTGTAATAGGTCTGACGACCATGTCCATTTCATAATCACCGGAATTACTTTTTTGTACACCTAGTAAGGTGTGTATTATGATTTGTTGCAAAGAACAAAAACTGTTTATTCATTTATCGTTACATTCGAAATCCATATTTTTGTATTACATTTAGCTAAATCGACCAAATGAAGTTTTTGCATGCGATAAAAAAAAGTTAAGAAAAGTGCTGTTTTGTAAAAGAACTTCCGCCTGATAAATTTTTATTTGGGTTGTATTAAAGAGAGCAATTACTCATGAGGGGTGATATTTTTCCTTAGCTATGTGAGGCACATATCTGCTCAGAGGATATCCTGAATTAAACTTCATACCTGGATGATGCCTCAGGAAGAACAGTCATGGCTCCGCTGCCATATCCGCGCCTTCGTCAAGGCGCAGCGCCATCGAAAATTTTGGACTGTCCGACATATTCGTCGATTGAGAAATAAAAGTGTGGAGAAGATCTATGAAGAGAGCTAGATAGAGGAGGTTTGGTACATCTAGCGATATCTTTGATCAATGTTGTTGCTCAAAATTACTCAGCAGATGAGCACCTATCCATGAACAGTGACTTCTTCAGCACGCTATGCCAGCGCAAAGTTTTGACAGACCTGACGGTGGAGCTTCTCACAAGTGAAGATGTCCATTATTTTGACACCTGCGACCGCGGATAAACGAGTGAACTGGTGCTGAAGCACGTGCTGCGGTATGTCATCAATATCATACTAAAAGAAATTTGCCTCTAGAGTGAACAATATTATTGCTAATGGTAGCACAAAATCGAAAGAAAGGCCACTAATAACACAAAGCAGGAAGCAGGCGGGTGAGCCCCATAATCAAATAAGCTTTCATTTTTGGATTTCTCTTCGTGTGTCCTTTGTGCCATAAATTACAGCACATCAACGTCGGCGCTTGAACAGCAACGAAAACCAGCCTGAAAAAGATCCACTTTTGAACAGGCACGCCAGCCTAAAAAGTGTCGAGAGAGTCCGCAAAATAAGCCTTTGAAGTCATTTGCTCCTAGTAGTACTATTTGCAGTAGGTATCATAAAAGCCAATAATATGCTCAAAGCGAGCAATACGGCCTTGAAAGTCTAGGAGGTGTTGATTTTCCTCTCTTCACGTTTCCATCACTAGCATCTGCCTCCCATTCTGTCAGTCTTCCTTCTCCCACTGTATTTCTCCTCTCAATGTGAAAAGAACGATGTCTCTCTCCAGACTTAGCCACTTGCCAACCCAGGCTTTAAACGGATGGACGGACAGATTTTTTGGAGCTGGGTGTTTTAATACTCTCGAAATCAAAATCAAAATATTACGGGACGATCACCTATCTGACACGACAAGCCTGCAAAAGTTGTTTGTAAATGCATTTACTCCACTAAATGTTTTCACCCTTTCTAGTTCAGTAATTCGAGATACATTTTATGGAGGAGGAGTTTGCAGGAGGGTTACGGTAGGTGAGTGTGTAGCTCGCTAGATGGTAGGATGGGAAGGTGAGCGGCACTTCTGGGGGGCAGCTGTCGTTCGCACTGAGCCTTTGAATGCTATTTCGCCGTTTTTTTTTACGGTGATAGCTGCTATAGGAAACCCATCCTCGGCCTTCGATTAACCATGGTCCATAGAACTTCGCAGGTGCCCGGATGTGCACCCACCGGAAGGTGCTCCCTGCACCGTTGGGTTTGGAAGAATGATCCCCCAAAACTCCCTCTAGTGGGTGAATCTTCGGATACCTTCCGCGCCCGCATGCCTAGAAGCCGCCTCGACCTGCTGCGATAACCTAGGGGCGCTGGGTGCGCTGGTCGCTAATCCATCTCCATTCTTTAGAAGCGCAACCACCATTCAGCCTCCCAACTGTCCATCACGTTCTTCCAGCTTTCATATATGGTTATCTGGCTTCTACTGCTTCAGAAGAGAGAGTTGGGTGGATAGGTGGTGCAACCTCTTCTGGAGGTTGAAGATGGGCGGAAGTAGCAAGAGGGATCGAGGGCGACGGCGGATGTGCGTGCTTTATGGTTGTTGCTTGTGGCGGATGCCTGGAGGGTGGAGGTGTATGGTGAGGCTCCTGGCTTAGGTTTGGGCTTCACTTTGACACCGGATTACCGGCGAGTTTAGAGCAGCACTGCTTTCGAAGTAACAAAAAAATTGAAGCGGACACTTAAGCACCGCCCCAATGATATGACGCGATAGCGCAACGGGTTTATTCCCATATATGCAGGTAATTTTGTACCTTACATTCATAGATCTCTGAGAGTCCTAATACCCCTCCTGGCGCAGTGGTGCAGCAGTTAAGCGATGCTCCACTGCTCTGCGATGGCAAGTGCTCCCAGCAGTGGGCCTTTTGCGGATCAGGTTGCTCTTCCCGAGCTACCAATCATTTCCTTCATTAATTTAACTGCCACCAGCCACGGTGGCCAGTTTACTCACTACCTGTTCGGTAGGCCATGATAACACTACAAGGTCATGTGATCTAGGTGGTCCACTTGCCGCCAAGGGTTGCTCTCTGGGGACCACCTGCCAGAACCATGCCTGTGATCTTTCGCTCAGAATGCGGACGACGGATTTTCTGGAGACCGGAGCCTTTAACGCTATTGCTTTAAAATGAATTATGTATTTGAAGCGCCGCTTTCTCCATCTACTACATTTAAGAGTTGCCCATACATGCGCTCCTGGTGCTAATATACTCAAATTCCGGCTGAACGAACCGTAAGATGAGTGATGCCTGTGTGGTTCGCTTTATTTTTCTTCCTTCTTTGTCCTTGTGACTTCTGTGGTTTGACATATTTTTGTCACCACTTGCACTCGGAAGATTAACTCCAGTAAAGTTGACGTAAATTGCATTCATGCTACTTATACACTAGCATGAATGCCTTAAGGAAGCCGCCGACCTTATAATTGCTTTATCCTTAATTGATATATATATATATTTTATCCACATCATTTATTTCTTCATTACACTGAAGGAAGCAGCCACCATAGCACGTAGGTTACCCCAGTCATCTTATAAGGCAAGATCTGCACTTCGTTTTACACATTCATTGTGGGTGGTACAGCGCGAACTTGACGACGCACAAAAGCAAGACGACAACTCAGACGAGCTCTAATTCGCGCTGTACCACCCATAGTGAATTATTACCAGCTCACCCAGCTATTCATTTTTCTTCGTTTTACACAGACAGTCTTCGTGCAGTCGTCCACACACTTATCTAGAGGACTCGAGCGGCGCGCTCAGTTGTGCATTTAAGACGGTCGCCGCTGCCTGGTGGGCCCGATATGTCTTTTAAAGGCACGATGAGTTAAACACGATCGATGGCAATGTGCATGCTCGATAAGGTCTTTTTCCGAGTCCCAGGCCACTTGTTAATGACATCAGTATTCTCCTCGGTGGGTCATCCAAGAGCTCTAGACAGATGTATGGATGACTGTACATATTAGTGTACCTTGACAAATTTAGAAAACAATTTTTCGAGATTGGCTTACAAGTCACAGAGAAACATAACGAGCATTTTAAAAGTTAATTGTACCGCAAATAACAAAAGAATTACCCAGTAGTTTCCGGGCCACTGGCTCCACTACGGCTTCCAGGACTTTGGAAGAAGTTCGATGACATACCGTTAGCACTGCTGCCATATGAACCAGGATACTAGAAGAATCCACTCGGGCCGCCGCTTCCCGTACTGCTATCGTGGCTGTTAAAAGCTCCTGAACCACACATAGAAGCCGCACTGCTCGGACCTTGGAAACCATAGCTGAAGCGAGCGCTATAGCCACCGTGAGAGATTCCGGGAAAAGGGTAACCGTAGTTGCTATAACCGTCGCCTCCAAAGCCAGCACAAAATATACTGGAGTAGTTTCCGCCGATACCAGGGTTTCACTCCCGAAAGTAGCTCTCATCGAAGCCAGCATTAGGTAAACTATAGGTAAAGTGGCGACTGTGCTGTGTGGCACTAGGCAAACTGTATCCGCTTCCGAAGGATGGACTTGTTAAGGGTAGACAGCTGGGCTAGTTGGATTGCATTACTATGAAACATGGTACCAGCGCATGAAACAAGGACGAAGGGAGAAGAAAGACAACACGAACGCCAGAATTCAAGTGAAATTTATTGCACACTTGCGGGACTTTTACATGCAGAGAAGCACCACTATCGCCACCAACCGTTCACAGCTATCAACACACGCCGGTCCACAAATGACGAAGCATCTGAACTAAACAAAGACAAATCAACCAACTGCGTACAAGAGCACATTGCAGACTTTTTTCTTTTTTCCTATTTTACCTGCCTGAACCTAGAATAACATTTGCCTGCAAATAATCAATTTCCTTTTTTTCCGAGCGCGACAGATGGGGCACTGACACACTTATCTTTTTCTTTCAATATGTCTAGGGCTTCGAACATTTCCCCGCTTCGCTCTGTGCCGAACCTGTGCAGAAACCGTGCATCCCTCAGAAACGCTTTGCATGCCGGCTTGTGCAAGCAACGACGAATGTGGGCAGCTAAATGGCCCCCGCCAGTTACCGAATCGATATTCCGGCGATCCTCTAGCAAGCGCTCGTTAAGACAGCGCCCAGTTTGGCCGATGTAACTTCTCCCGCAGGCGAGAGGAATTCTGTATACTACGCCAGCCCCACATTTAACAAGTGGTTTGGTGTGCTTTCTTCTGCAGGCTGGCCTCTTCTTGTCGTCATTTACACGGCGGCACATCTGCCCCAGTTTTTCCGGGGCCGAAAACATCACACGTGCTCCGCACTTGTCGCCGACCTTTTTCATACGATGAGAGAGCTGATGCCAGTATGGCACCACGACAGGCCGCTGTTCGGGGCGTGATTTTTCTTCGAGCGTTCTCCCAAGAAGATGTCGGTAACGGCCACAACGTACAATAATTTACGTGACTTGGTGGTGGCCGAACAGTTCATGAGGAACGGTCATAGTTGTTTTGCTATTTTCTTTGGAGAAAGAGTGTGCAAGACGCTGGACAAAATGGCTGAGGCAGCAGACAACTTTCTAGAGCCCCAGCGACAACAAAATCTTCGTTCAAAGAATCATTCGAGGTGGGCATCCCGAGAGAAAAGGATGTTTAAGCAAATAGACGGTCAGGAAGGTGCCTAATTTGCAACCGTTCGGGACTGGCGCTCTAAGCCAAAACAGCTTTATTGCGTTTATTGTCGAAGAAACAGAGCATGATGTAAGTTACTGCTCAAGAAAGCATGAAAACCAGAAGCAATCGTCCTGTTGTGCTCAGCTAGAGTGTGTTGCGCCTGAAATGGTGTGCACAACAGATGATAAGCTTGAACCAGCTGAGGGTAAGGTGGTGGTCGGACCTGTCCGGAAAAGCCTGCAGACGCCCAACACATGCCGTACTAGAGGGAGAGCCCCGAGGCCTACCCGTACGTGTTTTATGGGATGCGGGGAGCAATACAGTGGTAATACGGAGTGCCCTAGTTCCTGACTAAGCTCTCACCGGCTCGAGACCTGCGGTGTTTCTTGCTGATGGCAGCAGTCTGGAAGTTGCCGATCCGGAAGTTTATATTGCTTCCTCTTGTTTCACTGGCACGGCCCTGGTAAAGTGCATGGAGACACCATTGTACGATGCCATAATTGGAAATATACCAGAAGCCCGTGAGCCGTCAAATCCAGACATTAATTGGAAGAAACCGAAGGGCGTGGCTAAATTGTGTCCTGGTGTAGTCAATGACGAGGTTGCCAGTGAAAATGGTGAGGGAGAGGGCCGAAAGGTGGTCTTGCCTGGAAAAGAAGTTTCCGGACGAAGGAGGGAAATTACTGCATTAAGCGTTGGTCCCATGAGGCTCACCAGGGAAATGCTAGAAACAGAGCAAAGAGACGATGAGTCATTGAAGGCTTGTCGGGAGAAAGTAGGAAAGGTGTTGTATGGTAAGCTCGGCACTTCGCACTCGTATTCTGTAGAAAAGGGGTTGCCGTATCGCCTCTATCATCTCACCTCTGGCAAAGAGGTTCGACAGGTAGTACTTACAAAGTCTTGTAGATCACAGGTGTTAAGCCTTGCCTACGATAGCCCTTTGGTGGGGCATCAGGGCATTAAGAAGATTACAGATCGAGTTCTGGAAGAATTCTACTGGCCGGGAGTGCAGGAGGAAATTAAGAGGTATGTCAGGTCGTGAAATTCGTGCCAAAGGACGTGCCCGAAAGGCAAAGTAGGGATAGCTCCGTTGAGACGCATGCCTCTTATCGATACTCTCTTTGATCGGGTCGCTGTCGATAATGTCGGTCCGCTGTCGCTTATATCGGTGAAAGGGAACAGATATATTCTCACTCTCGTCGATTTTGCCACGCGGTATTCCGACGCCATGGCTCTGCCAAAGATAGATTCAACAACAGTGGCAGAAGGTTTGGTGATGTTTTCACAAATAGGTTTTCCGAGAAAGAGAGAGATCCTTTGTGACCAGGGCTCCTGTTTCACTTCCGAAATGATGAGAGAGCTCAATGATCTCATGGCGGTCAAACATCTGAGCGTGACCCCTTACCATCCAATGTGCAATGGGATGGCGGAGAAATTTAACGGCACGGTCAAGCAGACGCTGCGGAAGCTCAGTCAGGAGTAGCCCAAAACATAGGATTATTATATTGCTCTGCTTATGTTCGCATACAGAGAGGTGCCGCAGGCGAGTCCGGGGTTTTCTCCTTTTGAGTTGATATTTGGACATGTGCGAGGGCCGCTCGCAGTCCTCAGAGAGCTCTGGATCAGGGAGGAGCTCGAAGAAGACACGAAAACGACATATGGTTACGTTCTCGATCTAAGAGAACGTCTCGAGAAAACTGTGAGTGGTGCATCAACATGTGTTGCGTGCCCAACAGTCTCAGAAGAGATACTATGACAGGGAAAGCAAGAAGCGGACGTTAAGGGTTGGAGATCGTGCCCTCACTTTTTGCCGAGTAGCTGCTATAAACTCCTGATGTAGTGGAAAGGTCCATTCGTGGTTTCTGGCAAAAAGAACAACGTGGATTATTGGATCGACTTGGGCCACTCTAAGAAGCTCTTCCACATCGATATGCTCAAACGATACGAAGAGCGTGCGTCCCAAGAGACCGTGCAAGCGTCACCTTTCGTTGTAATCGAAGAACCTGACGGGATCAGAAAACGTAGGCGCTGAATGCATGAGTGGTTTATAAATTGCCGGAGGGTGATACCCAATGTACAGTGTTATTATCTGGTGTTAGCAAATGTTACCTGTGGAAATGTAGCCTGGTAGTGCTTGTGAGTTGTCTTTCTTTCGTTCTCTGGTTATGGGTTGTTCATTGTGTACATGTTCACCTTTATGGTACAGACGTGTTTAAAGTTTGTGTCTGATGTTTTGTATGGTTTTTATTTTTCGTTTTTATAGATGTGTAATGGTTGACCCCATGTTTTCTCTGTGCGTGTTTCCATGTGCCTCCATGTGTCAATATGTAAAGTGCCTTCGGTGACTTCGGCAGCGTCTAACTTGTTTGTTCCACATCAATATGCTGAAAAGACACGAAGAGCGTGCTTCCCAAGAGACCGTGCAGGCGTCATCGTTCGACGTAATTCAAGAAGGTGACTCAGAAGAACAACTGCCTACCCTTAGCACGGACCACGGTAAAGTAATTGAAGCCGTGCAGATCTCCACCAAGCTCGATGACGACAAACAGCAGGAGATTCGGAGCTTACTTGACACGTATGCAGACATCTTTTCCGAGATTCCGGGGAAGACTAATCTAGTGGAGTGTCAACCCAGACTCTCGACTTCTGAAGTCGTGCATACCCGGCAGTACCCGTAGCCTTTTGCCCTGAACGACGTCGTTGAAAAGGAGATATACGAGATGGTCAAATTGGGGGTCATTGAACGTTCAGAATCTTCATAAAATTCCCCCCTAGTTATGTTTACAAAGAAAGACAACACCTAACGGAGTTGCGTCGACTTTCGACGAATCAATTATGTTCTGTGTCTGATGCGGTGTCCATTCCAAGAACAGACGTAATATTTACCGAGGTTGGAACCAAGGGGTACTTTTCAAAATTTGACCTTCGTAAAGGCTACTGCCAAGTACCCTTGGAGGAAGCTTCGAGACCGAAAACAGCGTTCTCTACCCAGTCAGTTCGTCTATATGCTCTTCGGCATTAAGACAGCATCGGCAATCTTTACGCGCCTGATGCGTATTCTCTTACAGGGCATAGACAATGTCGTTCATTACATCGACGATGTCCTCGTAGCGAGCTCTTCCTAGCAAGAACATATTTGCACTTTAAACAGGCTAATTAGCAGGGTGCGCGAGGTCGGCCTCACGATCAAGCCGCAGAAGAGTGAAATCGGAGCCACTGACATCTTTTCTCTTGGACACCAGCTTGGAGAAGGGACAATCCGGCCGCTTGAAACGGTGGTGGAAAAGCTTGCCAACGTGCCGCTTCCAAAGACGAAGAAGCAAGTGCGTCCATACTTAGGGCTTGCAGGCTTGCAGCGATTTCATCCCGTCCTATGCCGACAAAGTCCGACCGCTCGTGGAGATGACACGCAAAAATTAACGCAACCTTGTCTCTTGGACACCACGACGGCAAACCGCTTTTGACGAGCTCAAGAACGCGCTAACTTCCAGCCTCGCATTAAGAGCTCCAGTTCTCACTAAGCAGTTCGTGCTTCGCACAGATGCTTCCGACGTCAGCATAGGCGCCGTTCTCCTGCAGGAGCATGATGGAATCCTCCAACCGGTATCATATTCGATTCGACAGTTGCTACCTCGCGAATCTCGCTACTCAGCGACTGAACGCGAGTGTTGGGCGATAGTCTGAGCTGTTGAGAAATTCAACATATTCTTGTACTGGAAGCTCTTCATCATTAACAACGACCACCAACCCTTGCAATATTTAACAAAAGCTAAGCACTTGAACAGCATGAACAGCAGGGTACTGCGTTGGCGCCGAACATTTCAAGAGTATACCTTTTGTGTAGAGTACATCAAGGGCTCCGAAAATGTAGGCGCCGATTGCATGAGTCGTTTGTAAATTACCAGAGAGTTATGTCCAAGGTACAATGCTACTATCCGGTGTGTTTGCAATGGTGACTGTGCAAGCGCATGGGGTAGTGTTTGTGGGCTGTTTTTCTTCTGTCGTTCTCTGGTTATGTGTTGTTCACTGTGTACATGTTCACCTTAATTTTACAGACGTGTTTAAAGTTTATGTCTGATGCTTTCTGTAGTTTTTATTTCCCTTTTTCTAGTTGTATAATGTTTGACAGCATGTTTCCTCTTTGCGTGTTTGCAAGTGTCTCCATGTGTCACTGTGTAAAATGCTTTCGGTGACTTCGGCGGCGTTTAACCTGTCTGTTTACTACATGAACACAAGTGTTGTGTGCACCAACGTGAGTTCTTTTATGTGAAAAAACTTTTCCGAAAGGGGGGGTAGTATATGTGAGATGCGCAACATATATTAGGAGGATTTTTGAACGCGGTGCGTACACAGTGGTGCGTCAGACACCGGAGTGCTGCGCATGCCAGCCCAGCGTTGCGCGTGTGCACGTCCGAATGGTGTGTGCGAGGTGACGGCGACAGGGAGTGTGGCGAGCACGCGGAGCGGAGAGCTGACGTGTCAGAAAACCGAGGTGTAAAGGGAGACAGCGCAGCGGAGGTCGTGTCATTCAAGCGTGGAGGTGGCAGCCGTCGGACGTTGGGTTCGTGCTGCCGTGGACCTGCCTTGGATGACCGACGCAAGCCTCCCGCGTTCCTTGCAAGCGTTGAGACTGCAGCCGATGGATTGAGGGTACGTGCTGCCGTAAGGCACTCTTGGATAGCCCGCATTAAACTTACGGCGTTTCGGGACGTCGTCGACGGGACCTGGCTACGCTTCTCCTGTTGCTGCCAAGTTCCTGGGGCTGCTGACGGGAATCCACGGGCGTCTCCCTGTGTTCCTCTCCGCTCCTAATGCCACCTGGCTCCCTTCCGCCGTTTCCTGCGACACAACGCCACCGACGCGTCGCTGTACATCCACCCGCTTCGGCCCTGTCTGCAAGGCATCCCCGCTTCACCTGGGACGCTCAGTACCTGGTGAACTCTTTCCTTTATTCTGCAGTGTTCTACGCGTGTTGAGTGTGTGCTTTTCTTGTTTTCATTTCGTATCGGCTTTTTTTCTTTACATTATAAATACTGCTTCGTTTTGTTTTGTCTGTTCTCTTTGTTTCCTTGTTCGAACCTGCACGCGATAGCGTACCCCTTCGGAAAGTCGGGGACGCGTTACCGATTCGCGAGAACGCCACCTAGCAGGTGGAGGCTTCACACAGACGCCGACTCCGCCACCGACGTCGGACAGTTTTCTCTTTCGTGTCCCTCTTAATGCTTTCGCATTAAATATTCACATGGTCAGCCCCACGTATATCTTACGAAGCATTTATTAACTTCTAGCGTTTGCATCCGACTGCCCCTGGCTCAGCAGTAGTTTAATGCGAAGCGTTCTTTGGCTACCTCAACCTGACTTATCGATGGATGCATCTATTTAAGGGCGATCACTCGTCGAGCGCCCTCGGAGCGCCGATTTTGAGGCGTGCACATGCGAGCGTGTGGCCCGTCGGCGCTCGCTCGCCGAGCGGGCGGCCAGTGGAGGCGCCGCTGCCTATCATTCTGGAGCCGCCTGCCAACGGCGTGCCCCAACCGCAAAAACGCTACAAGAGCTAAATCGGCCATATGAATCAATAATATTTACTTAAAATCAGCAAATTGCGTAGATGTGTTCATATTGAGTTCTGTCATGAGAATCATGATGGTTGCTCTCGCACTGTACAGACGGCCGGCATAGTGGTTTCTGGATCATTTTTTAGTGCGATAGCTCTTATAGCGGGCACTCCCCACATTTAGCCGTTGTGTGTTTGTCTGAAGCCTGCCGTGTCGCACACTACCCTCCTCCCCACAGGGTGGGGGCAACCCACAATTCACATTTGGGCTAACTACGCAAATCAACCGTCATTTTTCCTTAAATATTTGTTCGCCACCAAATAATTTGTGTCTTCCCTTGGCTCGCTTTCGAAAATCCCCAGGACGCTTTAGGCACAGCTGACAAGGTATATACTGCCATCCCCCGGCCCCTGAGTTCCTCTCCGCCTTCAGCGTCACTTTGAGAGAACGGGTGATTTAGCCTGACTCTAAGCGTCATCTCACCTACTCCTTTCGTCTATCCTTCCGATCTGCCGCTCGGGAAGCGTTGGTTCTTTCTTTTATCTGTGCTCTCGAGCTGACACAAAGAAAGTCTGAGTTGATGCACAATGACAAATAATCGCGTGCGAAAGAAACCTGCGGTGACTGGCCTTGGTGCTTTGGGGCCCTGAAGTGAGACCATTTATTAAAGTAATCTTTGTTGAGCGACAAGCCTCCATATAGCGTTAGGAGATCTGGGCCTACTAGAGTTTGGTGGAATAAGGTAGCGCTGGAGAAAACTGTGCCACATTTTCAATTATAATATTATCACCTGCACTGTTTTTTCCCATGATTCTGTCACTTCAGGACCCTTTTACCATTTTGTTTGCCCTCTCAGAAAAATATAAAAACAGCACAAAGAGAAAGACAGAGGGAGCCCGGACCAGCAGCGCTTTGCCTGGCTTTAAGCCGGGCAAAGGAAAACGACACGCATCTAAACACTCGAAATAAAAAAAAAGACAGAAGAGAAAGGTGAGGAAGTAAAAACTAAAATAAAAACAAGAGAAGACCAATGTACATGGCGCCAATCATTCATGCCACATAGTACTATAACTAATATAATAACTCTTCACCTGTGGCTAGGAAGCACCGAATAAGCGTTTGGGCAGGCTTCGCTTTCACAGGTTGGACACAAGCGGACAGGTACACGCGCTGAAGCAAGTGCCCATTTTGTCTGCTGAAAAATTGTGGATTCGGTGGGCCCCTTTCTGTATACTTTTTTTTTATTCTGCTCTAACGTTTGTTGCCGGTATTACGCTACCCAAAATGCTGCCTTTCCAGGTACCTCTTTTGGCACGCATAGCATATTTTCCACCAACTTTATCTTTTCACACATTCCTGCGTCGACTGTCATTTTGCGATGTAATATAATGTTTTGGAGGAGATGGTGGTGCTTGTTCCAGAGCCTGAGACTCTTCATCCTTATATACATAAAGGAGATTATAACGTATCACTAGCTAGCCAGGTATTCATAAGTCCAGAGACCGTTATTAAACAGCAATGCACTTTATGTCACCCATTATGATAATATGCGTCCGTAACATGGAAAAGCAACCACCAGTCATCAAAGATCGCATACGTGGAAAGAGTGTAGTGGAAGTTCCTCGCCGTAACTAAACACCGTTATTCTACGAGGACGGACATCAAGCTGGGTGTTTCCCCACCTTACGAGCCTATCTACAATACAATCCTTGGACTCTGGACGCACAAAAACCGCTTAACTTTCGCGATTAAACATCGCTGCTGGGTCACTGCGTGTCCGAAACTTCTGAGCTGCATGAAATTTTACATCAGACAAAAACCTACAATGGTATCAGCAATTTTGTTGTGATAAAAGATACCTTTAAAAACCAAATTGCGCGAATTGCGAATCCCCCACCGCGGTGGCTCAGTGGTTAGGGCGCTCGACTACTGATCCGGAGTTCCCGGGTTCGAACCCGACCGCAGCGGCTGCGTTTTTATGGAGGAAAAACGCTAAGGCGCCCGTGTGCTGTGCGATGTCAGTGCACGGTAAAGATCCCCAGGTGGTCGAAATTATTCCGGAGCCCTCCACTACGGCACCTATTCTTCCTTTCTTTCACTCCTTCCTTTATCCCTTCCCTTACGGCGCGGTTCAGGTGTCCAAAGATATAAGAGACAGATACTGCGCCATTTGCTTTCCCCAAAAACCAATTATTATTATTATTATTAATTGTGAATGTGACGAATGCACCTTCAGAAGGTAGATTTAACTTCTTGCTCTCTGCCTTTTGTGAAAAACTTCGATCTATTCTGTAAGCTACGGTCACACATTCTTTTACACGCCGTGCTAAGGAACCCGTATTTGGTCTAGTCGTGTCCGACGATTGGAAAAATGCCTCATTTTGAAGTATAGTATTCCAAACAGCGCTTGTCTTTGTGCTGTCCATGCGGCCACGTTATTATTATTCGCAGTTATGTCGGTGAAGCTGCTCTTAGTATTGCATTGTGGTTATATATTCCTTTATTATACTTGTATCACAGGTTACCTTGAACAGTTATGTGATTATCTTCTCTTACATGGTCTATTAAAATCTCTTATGTTTAGTATTCGCCACTGTTGCATTTAATTCTTTTTTATTTGTTTTTTGTGTTGTATGCACTGTTTAAATATGATATTGCCGCGAAGCTTGCTTTTTGTCTGATCTTCTTATCGCGGCAGGCACGCCGCATTATCAATTTTCTGGGACGCGAGACGCGACCAGAGTTATCTCGATTTTTCCTAGCCTCGCGCAAGTGTGCCTACTATGTTCTGGAACTTTCCTTGCCGCCTTTAAAATCGAGCACGGCTAAGAGCGGCGGGCATTCTGTTAGTCGACGACCGCCGAGCACGTTCGCTGCTATCGCCGCCGCTGAGTTTTCAGAGCTGTTCTTAGTGGGCGTAAGCCAGCCTATTAAAGTATTCTCTTACGAGCTGCTCTGTGCCTTCCTCAAGACCGGACCCCAGTCGGTGCTACGTGACCCCGGCGGAGTTCCCGTCACCACCTCGTGACATCTGGTGGAGGTGCTGGGTAATGCACCCAACCCAACCTGGAAGATCCACCGTAGAGAACGAGAGCCAAGAAGATCCCGAGGTACGACACAGCCGCCGTCTTCAAGGCCTGCAAGCTCAGCACGGATTACTACCGGATCCTACTCGACAACGACAACAAGCTCCAGCGCCCACCATGACCGAGCCAGCGACGTCCACCCCTGTCATGCTCCACCAGCCACGGGTGCCTCCAACCTTCCACGGCTACCCTGGCGACGACCCGGAAGATTGGATAGACAACTTTGAGCGCGTGGCTACATTTAACAGGTGGGAAGATGACATGAAGCTCCGCTATGTTTTCTTTTCCCTTGACGGTCCTGCAAGAACGTGGTACGAAAACCACGAGACTACCTTGAAGACCTGGAAATTATTCAAGTCTGAAGTCGTGAAGGCGTTTACCAACATTCTCCGGAAGGAAAAGGCGCAGATGCTGCTGGACTCACGGATGCAGCACCCAAACGAAACTGTCAGCATGTACGTCGAAGAAATGCAGCGTCTTTTCCGCCGAGCTGACCCGAATATGATGGAGGAGAAGAAAACCGGATATCTAATGCGGGGCGTAAAGGAGTCTCTTTTCGCTGGCCTCGTACGAAATCCGCCCAAGACTGTCGCCGAATTCGCCGAAGAAGCGTCAACGATTGAGAAGACCCTGGACGCCCGCACAAGGCAGTACAACCGACCACCGCAGGTCTGCTCCAGCTTTCCGGACACGACGACTACAACCAGCGACTTGCGGGAGATCATCCGTGAAATCGCCCGCGAAGAACTACGCCGGCTGCTGCCATCATCTTCACAACCTCAAGTAGCGAGCCTGACGGAAGTCGTCCGTGAAGAAGTGCGGCATGCGCTTGGCTCCCCTTCTGCGACGACTGAACCTCAAGCTCCAGCCATGAGTTACGTCGCTGCAGTACGCAAGCCCGCGCCTCGACGTGCCACCCCAAGCCCTATTCGACGTGAGCCAGCAGTGCTGGACCGCCGCCCTCCGGGCCCCGCCCACCCGACCTACGAACAACGTTCGGGCCCAAGGAAATGCGACACCTGGAGAACCCGTGACAACCGTCCGCTGTGCTTCCACTGCGGTGAAGCCGGTCACGTCCTGCGTCACTGCCCGTTCCGACGCATCGGTCTTCGCGGATTCGCCGTTGACGCACCACGACCACGCTTCGGCCAACATCCACAAGAAATCGACGACTACCTGCGCCGCGACGAATACGTGTCGAGCCGATTTTCCCGCTCACCCTCGCCGCGAGCCTCGCGCTTCACGTCGCCCTGCCACAGCTACGCAGCGGCTGTGCGAGGAAGGTCCCCCAGCCCCCGTAGGGGAAACTGAAAACAGCAACCTTAGGAGGTGAGGTTGCTTCCCGGCAAAAAAACGAAGACCCTCCAACGACGAGAACTCACGGCGACGCCGCACCGACGACGACACGACGCAACTTAGAGACCCCCAGGCCACCGACATCGACAAGCCCCTGCAGCCGCAGTCGCAATCACCGACCAAGCCCTGACCCGACGCCGAAAGTTACGTGCAACGCAAGAGCAAGGACTTCCGATCTAGAGGTGACTGTCGACGGCCGAAACGTTACTGCTCTAATCGACACGGGAGCTGACTATTCCGTGCTGAGTGGTTCCTTCACCGACCGGATCAAGAAAGTGACGACGACTTGGGATGGCCCGCAGATACGCACAGCAGGCGGACACCTCATCACGCCATCAGGAAGGTGCACTGCGAGACTGACTGTCAACGGACACACATATCCGACAGTATTCGTCGTACTTCAGAAATGTTCCCGTGACGTCATTCTGGGGATGGACTTCTTGACACAGCACCGCGCAGTCATCGACCTCAAGTCCAAGCCCATCACGCTTTCGACGGACGAAGCTTTACCTCCGAAAACGACCCCAGAGTAGTCAAAGGCCCTCAGTGTTCTCGATGAAGAACTAACCATCCCACCCCGGTCCAGCGTCATCGTCCCTGTCTGTGCACGAAAATTTGGAAGACGCAGAAGGCATCATCGAGGGAAACACGCAGTTGCTCTTAGACAGACGACTTGGCGTCGCAAGAGGCATCGCTCATTTGCGGCATGGAAAAGCCGAAGTACTGGTCACGAACTTCAGCGAAGAATACCGACACCTCAACAGAGGCACTACAATTGCGTTCTTGGACGAAGCAACTGATTTACTGGACGCCTTCATCATCTCCGACGAACCTGCAAATGACAGCCTAAAGCAAGACCATACTCGCACGTTCGCCATCAACCCAGCATTACCCCGGGACCGACAAGAAAAAATCACCCTTCTTCTTCAAAGTTACAGCGAATGTTTCGCCTCGTCATCAAAGGTGCGACCAACGACGATAGCCAAACATCGAATTATAACCGACGAACACACCAGACCTCTCCGCCAAAGCCCTTACCGTGTGTCGCCGCGAGAACGACAGGCCATCCGGGACCAAGTAGAGGAAATGCTTCGCGACGCCGTCATCCAACCTTCGAAGAGCCCATGGGCGGCACCGGTCGTTCTAGTGAGAAAGAAAGACGGTGCTCTTCGATTCTGCGTCGATTATCGGCGACTGAACAAGATTACGAAAAAAGACGTCTACCCCCTCCCGAGGATCGACGACACTCTGGACAGGCTCTGCCACGCCAAGTATTTCTCGTCGATGGATCTCAAGAGTGGATATTGGCAGATTGAAGTCGAAGAAAGAGACCGGGAAAAGACTGCCTTCATCACACCGGACGGACTGTACGAGTTCAAAGTCATGCCATTTGGGCTTTGCTCCGCACGCGCAACTTTCCAAAGGGTAATGGACACAGTGTTGGCAGGCCTCAAGTGGCAAACCTGTCTCGTCTATCTAGACGACGTTGTAGTCTTCGCAGCGAGCTTCGAGGAACACCTCCGGAGGCTGAAGGCAGTACTCGACGCAATCAAGTTATCCGGACTTACCCTGAAGACTGAAAAGTGCCGGTTTGCCTACCACGAACTATTGTTTCTCGGCCACATCATCAGCAAGGACGGCGTGCGCCCCGACCTGCAGAAGACAGCCGCCATTGCCAATTTCCCGCAGCCTCATGACAAGAAGGCGGTCCGCGGATTTCTGGGATTGTGTGCTTATTACAGACGCTTTGTGAGGAATTTTTCGCGCGTCGCGGAACCTCTGACCAAGCTCTCCAAGGCAGACGTACCATTCACGTGGAATTCGGCACAAGCGGAAGCCTTCAACGAACTTCAGCGTCTCCTGCAGTCTCCACCGGTGCTAGGGCACTTTGACGAAAACGCCGAGACAGAAATCCATACCGACGCAAGCAGCTTTGGTCTAGGCGCCGTGCTCGTCCAGAAAAACGAAGGAGTCGAAAAAGTAATAGCATATGCAAGTCGTTCATTGTCAAAAGCAGAAGCGAACTATTCGACAACTGAAAAGGAGTGCCTTGCGATCGTCTGGGCTACATCGAAGTTCCGTCCCTACTTGTATGGACGCCCGTTCAAGGTTGTGAGCGACCACCATGCATTGTGCTGGCTGGCTAACTTGAAGGACCCCTCTGGCCGTCTCACTCGATGGAGCTTGCGCCTCCAAGAATTCGACGTCACGGTGGTCTACAAGTCTGGGCGAAAGCACTCCGACGCTGACTGCCTGTCACGAGCCCCTGTCGACACGCCGCCAAAAGACGATGACGACGACGCTTTCCTTGGACTGCTAAGTTCCAGCGACTTCGCACGACAGCAGCAATCTGATCCTGACCTACAGCGCCTGCACGAGTATCTTGAGGGGAAGTCTCCTTCACCTCCTGCCCTCTTCAGGCGTGGACTATCGTCCTACTGTCTGCAACAGGGAATCGTCGTGAAGAATTTCTCACCGAACAAGGCCGCCTACCTTCTCGTCGTCCCGAAGAGCCTTCGGGAGGAAATTCTGCAGGCTTCGCATGACGAACCAATGGCTGGCCACCTCGGGTTTACTCGCACCCTCCGCCGAATCCAAGAGAGATATTACTGGCCTCGTCTATCCTCTGACGTCGCGCACTACGTTAAGAGTTGTCGTGAATGCCAACGCCGGAAAACGCCACCGAAAAGACCAGCAGGGTTCCTGCAGCCGATTCGACCGCCATCAAGACCTTTCCAGGAGGTCGGTATGGACCTACTTGGCCCCTTCCCAACATCAACGACGGGCAATAAGTGGATTATTGTGGCGACCGATTATCTCACCAGGTACGCCGAAGCAAAGGCCCTCCCGAACGGCACAGCCGCAGAAGTCGCCAAATTCTTCGTCGAATCCATTCTTTTACGACACGGCGCCCCCGAAATACTGATAACAGAGAGGGGGACAGCGTTCACGGCGGAGCTAACCCAGGCCATTCTGCAGCACAGCCATACAAGTCACCGGAGAACAACTGCGTACCATCCGCAGACAAACGGGCTTACAGAACGCCTCAACAAGACCATCGCCGATATGCTTTCTATGTACGTAGACACAGAACACAAGACATGGGACGTCATTCTTCCCTATGTGGTGTTCGCCTACAACACCGCTGTGCAAGAGACCGTCCAAATGACACCATTTAGTCTCGTCCACGGGAGGGAGGCCACGACCACACTCGACGCCATGCTGCCCGACGTTACCGACGAAAGTAACCTCGACGTCGCCGCCTACCTGCAGCGCGCAGAACAAGCTCGACGACTTGCCCGTGAGAGAATACAAGACCAGCAGCGCACCGACGCCCGACGCTACAATCTTCGAAGACGCGCAGTGCAATACAAGCCAGGCGATAGAGTTTGGGTTTGGACGCCGATTCGCCGCCGCGGACTGAGTGAAAAACTTCTGCGCCGCTATTTCGGCCCGTACAAGATTCTTCGCAGACTGGGTAATCTGGACTATGAAGTCGTCCCTGACGGAGTTACAGCATCCCAGAGACGCCGCACACGCTCAGAAGTTGTCCACGTCGCCCGTCTGAAGCCTTACTATTCGCGCTAATGACTCTTTGTGTTTACATTATGAGTATTTATTTTGTATGCTCTGTATCTTTATGTCCGTTATCCCTGTTTTTAAGCATCGGGTCGATGCTTCTTTAAGGGGGGAGTAATGCCGCGAAGCTTGCTTTTTGTCTGATCTTCTTATCGCGGCAGGCACGCCGCATTATCAATTTTCTGGGACGCGAGACGCGACCAGAGTTATCTTGATTTTTCCTAGCCTCGCGCAAGTGTGCCTACTATGTTCTGGAACTTCCCTTGCCGCCTTTAAAATCGAGCACGGCTAAGAGCGGCGGGCATTCTGTTAGTCGACGGCCGCCGAGCACGTTCGCTGCTATCGCCGCCGCTGAGTTTTCAGAGCTGTTCTTAGTGGGCGTAAGCCAGCCTATTAAAGTATTCTCTTACGAGCTGCTCTGTGCCCTCCTCAAGACCGGACCCCAGTCAGTGCTACGTGACCCCGGCGGAGTTCCCGTCACCACCTCGTGACAATATGTACATTTTTCGTGACTGTTGCTTTTCAGTTTAGATCATATTGCGGTTCTATTACGATATCTTCCGATCCTTATCATGAATTTTTTCTGTTTTTTCTTGACGTGTGTGACTACATGTGTGCTGTATATATTCGCCACATTTCCTTGCTTTTGTTTCATTTGGCTGCTCTGTTATGAGTGTGCCAGCACAAAGACCAACAGGCTGTTTTTGGGAACTCTGATAAACACTGAGCGTTTAATTCATTACTGTTGTTTGTAAGAAAATGCACAGCGATTGGTTAAATGCACTGTGCAGAAACCTCCAACATTTCTGCCATGCTCTGACACAGAAATAAAGTCGCAATAACTTTCACCCCTAGCAATGAAAACTTAGTACAGTAATGTTGATGCAGGGCCCCGAAAAAAACCTGTGCCTAGTTGGTTCCTTCAATAGAAGTTGCGCTTTTCCCTCTCATAAAACAGTGAAAAACAATATTTTGTGGTAGACACTTCTGGGAGGAATCGGCAAATGTCCCTGAAATTGTTCTTTCGCGTCTCCCCCCCCCCCCCCCAGAAAAAAAAAATCCCATTTCGTTTGCCTTCTTGGGCGGCACTCCAGATATGCAGAGACAGCTCTTACACTACGAAGAAATACAACATGGCCTGACCAGTGCGCACTGGAAATGTTTGTGTAGGTGTTGCATGTCTTAACGCTCAATATAGCTGCCAAAAATGACTCGTGAAGGTACTGGACATTTTAGGAAGATAACAGTGAATATTACTACGCATGCGCACTGCACGTGGCAAAGCAGTTGCCCAAGGCAGCTGTTCTCGATGAAGCCGAATATGATGATACGCAATGTATTCTTTTAACACTTTAAACAGCAGAATTATGCAAGTGTACAATCAGGTGACGGCTACCTTGAGGTTGCTTGAGGTTTTCTTGAGGTTTAGCATTGCTAAGCACGAAATATTGTGCGAGAGCACAGTTTTTCGCAAGTGGACAGCACGGAAACATATATGAAAGCGCTATTGAGGTTTCTACTGACCAAGGGAGCCAGTTATGCGCGCCTTAAAATTTTTCAATTTCAATGCCGTTTAACCTAATGTACAGCTGGCCAAATATTTAGTGGTGCGTGTGACAGCCGCGTTTTCCATGCTACTGCAGCTTACGACGGAACAAACTTGTGAAAATATGAAATCTAAGCACACGCTCACTAAGCCCTTGTTTAATGTTGAGCTTTTCGCAAGTTTTTTTTTTGTCGTAAAGCGCAGGAGCGCAGAAAAACCGACCGCCGCGCACGCTGGCTAAAGATATGGCCGGCTGTACGCCGGTGGCCTATGATCCAATGGCTCGTTTCTGCAGCAATGTTGTCAACGCCAACACGTATTGATATAGTGCCGTGCCCATGCCACAAGGTTGTACACGGCAACGCATGCAGCGCAAACGTGAGAAGTTGGGCTAGTTGGTACGTATTCATTGTTAACGAGCGCAAAAAAGCAGAATACGCAGAGAAGACGACGCGTGCCATGTTGTCCTATTCTCTGCGTCTTCTTTTTTTGCGCTCGTTAACCATGACTGTATGCAGCGCACATGCCTCGATCACTACAGCCACATAGCTCAAAGCGCGAGTATTATTTTCATAGCAGCATTAGTGGGCGTAGACTACGATGCGCAATGCACGGCGCGAAAGTGTGTTGCAGTTTAACTTGAGGTGCGGTGGGCTGTGGCGATTTTACTGCGATCCTGAAGCGCGACCAGCCCGCAAGTAGGCTATTTTCAGGAGACCGATTTTTGGAACTGTTGAAATCACAATAATGTATAACCGATGGGGTAGCCAGGCTGGAAAATTTGAGGCTGTTGAGAGAATTTTAAAGGCTTACAAGTCCTGCCAGGAAGGTCTGGCAGGTTGCTGGTGTGAAGATTTGGTGCATGTCCCGGTAGTTTTTGGAGTGTTTTGTCGAAGTATGACAATAAAGAAAAAGCGGTGGTAGCCTAGTGCTCTCACGCAGCGGCCGGCGAAGCTGGTCTGTTCGCGCCACCTCGGTTTTTAATCCCAGCCGTGGATATTTATTTAATTACTTTTTATTTACGTCTTTCACTTGATTCAAACCCACAAACACCGCAAGCATACAGACATCCCAAGATCTTGCTCGGGGTTGACCCATCGGTGCAGTGCTTTCGCACTAAAAAGCGAGGACAGAAAGAAACGTAAAGAAGCTAGAATTCTGTTGGTGATATGAATTGAATGCTTGGGGTATGTAATTTACTTCGGAATCTCGTTGCATGCGAAGGAATGATTTCGGGGTTGCGACAGAAATTTTGCTTAAGATGGCTATATTTTTGTGCGAAAGCACTATTACGGTTGGTCAACCCTAAGCAAGTCTTGGGTTGCTCGTCTGCTTGCGGTGCTTGTAGATTTTTGCCAAGTGAAAGTAAGAAACAAAAAATCAAATAGAGTATCCAACTGAGAGTCGAACCTGCGATAGCTCGAACAGATCAGCTTCACTGGCCACTGCGCGAGAGCCCTAGGATGTTGCCGCAGCCGAATACACCTCGTGTTAAACTGCAACACACTCTCGCGCTGTGCATTCCACGTCGTCTTCTTCATCAACTAATACCACTGTCAAACTAATATTCGCCCTTTGAGTTATGCAGTGGTAGTGACAGAGAGAAGCGCGCTGAATGCGTTAGAATGGACAAAGTAGCGGCAGAAACACATCACTAGAGCAATATTATTATTATTATTATTATTATTATTATTATTATTATTATTATTATTATTATTATTATTAATACCTCATAGGCCCTATTGAAGGGGTATTACATGAGGGGGAGGAATCTCAGCAGTACATTTCTTCCATGGACGATCTGAATGACGATGAGTCGATCTGATCCACGATGGTGTTTGGCAGGTCATTCCTGTCCCTTGCTGTATGAACGAAAAATGATGGCAGATGCGCAGAAGTGCGGGCAGGGGGAGGGTAGACTGCCTTCCCGTGGTTTGTGCGATTGGAGATGCGATGTGCGGGGCTGATAATGGAGTTGAGATGTGGATGATGATAGAATTTATGAAACAGACACAGTCTGGAAATTTTTCGGCGGTTCGCTAAAGTTGTGAGTTGAGCATTGCGTTTTAGTTGAGTTACACTTACATGATAAGAATAGGCTGAGAAAATGAAACGAGCTGAGCGATTCTGTACAGATTCGAGAGTAGTGGAAAGGTTATTTTGATGAGGGTCCCAGATCGCGCATAGATATTCTAATTTGGGACGGATAAGTGTTAAGTAAGTAAGGGATTTCACTGATGGGGGTACTAGTCGCAGGGTTCGTCGAAAGTAACCAAGGACGCGATTTGCCTCGTTAGTAATCTGATATACAGGAAAGGACCAATTTAGATCAGGTGTCAAATGAATGCCTAAATACTTGTAAGTTAATACTGAAGCGATTTCAGCATTCCCGATTAGATATCTTGAAGAGTGTTGTGAATGACGTCGGTGGAATGACTGCAGAGATGTTTTTTCACATTTAAAGACATTAGCCATGTATTACACCAGGTTAGTACGTGGTGGACGTCAGACTGAAGAAGCAAAATGTCATCGCTGTTAGTAATAGGCCGGTAGATAACGCAATCATCAGCGAATATGCGAATGTTAGAACGCATGTTAGCAGGCAAATCGTTAATATAAATGAGAAAAAGGAGGGGGCCCAAGACGGTGCCCTGAGGTGCCCCAGATATAACAGAGAAATAAGAAGATGAACATTTATTAACAAAAAAAAAACTGCTGCTGATTAATGAGAAAGCTGCATATCCAATTAAAAACGCGTTCGTTAAGATTGAGACGAGAAAGATTTAGGAATAGTCGTTTGTGACGAACTTTGTCAAAAGCTTTTTCAAAATCGAGGAAGAGGGCGTCAACAGGAATGTTAAGGTCAATGCTAGAGCTAAGGTCGTTAATAAAGAGGGCTATTTGTGTTTCACAAGATAAACCTTTTAAAAAGCCATGCTGGTTATGGTGGAAAAAGTTGACGGACACTAGAAATTTTATAACTTGAGAGAAAATTATATGTTCCATTAGTTTGGAAGTGATACATGTGATGTATATTGGTCGATAATTATGGCGAGAAGATGAAGGCCCTTTTTCGGGGACTGGGATGACCTTGCCTACTTTCTAGTCATCGGGTATGATGGCCGATGAAAGGGATTGCTGAAAGATATGAGACAATATGGTGCTAGTGGTATGTTTTGCATTTTTTAACACTTTAGTATTAATTCCGTCATTATGCGCTGGCGTTGACAACACTGGTGCAGAAATACGGCACTGGAGCATAGGCCTCCGGCGTACATATAGGTAAATTGGCACTGACGATGAAAAAGTTGAACACGCGTATAAATGGCTCCCTGGGTAAGTGGAGACCTCGATTGTAAGTGGAGACCCCATTGTACGAAATAAAATAACATCAATAGAAATCTTAAGACGTAAAAGAATGCGGGGAAGTTCAGTGCGATCATATTTAAGGATGATAAAGATCATCTTACACCAACGCGTACCAACGCTTGATAAGGACGCCTCGAACATTAACTGTAACTGCTGGGCTTACACTACCGCTTTTCTCTTAAAATAATTTGAGACTCGGCCCACTGCTGTCGAAGTGCGTTAATTAGACTACATACGTACATAATTCAGAGCGCAAGCTCCAAGCTGGGATATCTCACCTATGAATAATAGCGCCAAGAGAAGGAAGGCCTTCATGGCTGCAGCGTTCTGTTCGGTGTCCGTTCCTTTGTCACCCGCAGAAGTGTGGATACCTTAGGGCACAAGTGCACGAAATATATTGTGGTGAGACCGAGTGTGCTTAAAGAATATGATAACGAAATAGTGCAGTTTCCTTTGTAGGATGCTGAGATTTCCTTTTTTTTTTTCGAGAGAAAATAACTTAACGTAGCATATTACTTTGTCCCATTGCATACCCAGGTTCGGGAATGTGTAAGTGGACTGCCAAGAAAACTCGCGAGAATTCTGAGTTTTACAAAACGCCTAACCCGCCGCGGTGGCTCAGTGGTTAGGGCGCTCTACTACTGATTCGGAGTTCCCGGGTTCGAACCCGACCGCGGCGGCTGCATTTTTATGGAAGAAAAACGCTAAGGCGCCCGTGTGCTGTGCGATGTCAGTGCACGTTAAAGATCCCCAGGTGGTCGAAATTATTCCGGAACCCTCCACTGCGGCACCTCTTTCTTCCTTTATTTTTTCACTCCCTCCTTTATTCCTTCCCTTATGGCGCGGTTCAGGTGTCCAACGATATATGAGACAGATACTGCGCCATTTCCTTTCCCCAAAAAAACAATTATTATTATTACAAAACGCCTAATGGCTTATATTCATGACGATGCCGAAGAGCCTGGAAGTGTCTATGTAGCCAGGAACGCAATGCACCATCAGAGCTCGCATAAACAAGCAATGCGCCGCTCCGCAACTGCTTTGAATATCGATATCCATTCACGAGAGTCAAGTCCAGCGTACTGCTCCCGCGGACAATGCTTCTCTCTACCCTTACGGCGCATGCAGGCAGGTGGCTTTTTGCTATTTTGTTTTCCAGGCCCACAGTCATAAGCAAGATTGGTGGTGTAATTTGAGATTTCCGGCTGCAGCTAATTGAAATGACTCATGAATCTGTAGGCGGTTCACCCCATCGGCGAAGTGCGCACACAGGTTTCAGATATGTATGCTTTCGTTCCCGCTGTGTTGACGACTTGACAGAAATACTTACCCTTTGGGCCTTATGAGCAATGCAGTGGTTTCCTCCTCCTTATTTTGCTCTTACCTGTCAGATACTGTTCTATGCCTCAATGCTCGCTTTTTGTTTTCAGAAGCGTGCTCTCCGAATTTCGGGATTAAGCCACCGTGGTAGCTAAGTGCTTATGGCACTTGGCGGCTGGCCCGAAAGATGCGGTTTCGATCCCGGCCGCGGCGGTCGAATTTAGATGGTGGCGAAATTCTAGAGGCCCGTGTACTGTGCGATGTCAGTGCACGTTAAGGAACCCCAGGTGGTCGAAATTTCCGGAGCCCTTTACTACGGCGTCCTTCATAGCTTGAGACACATTGGAACATTAAACCCCCATAAACTAAAAGAAATCAATTTCGGCACCGTATGATGCAAGATAGCTTTTTCTGGCCGATATTTGGGCAGTAGCGTTGTCAATGCAGTACAGTTCTTTTGTGTCGGTTATTGCTAGGGTGGTTATTTGCAAATGCTGTATCTTCGGAAGCCTGACGGCCGACAGTCGAGCAGGCTGGAGATGTCAGCGGAGTAGTACACAAATCAAGTACCGTTCTATTCATTTCGATGCCACACGCTTGGCTATACGACGGTTTCGTCGGTCGTTTCGTCTATCGGGCCGCAGGCAAATCACCAACTCCAGGAGCAGAGCAACAGGTTGGGACGTAGAGACACTAGGTTTGCGACGCCAGACGTGAAACGTGAACCGACGTCTACGAGTCCTGTTTGAGTTTGGTCCCGTATGTCTTTATACCGGCCACCTCCATGGGACCAGATACCATGTGTTACTTTCAAATTTGTCGCCGCAGTTACCGTCATTGCTGGCATCCTGTCACATTCGCTGCGCAATCAAGCGTGGCTACGAACACAAACTCCACATCTGAGAGCAATATTGTTGCGGCGAGCTAGTTGATGTTCACTTGGCATTTTTTGTTTTCCTCGTTTCTTACTTTCAACGCGGGGAAAAAATTAAAGCATACTTAAGAAATGGCTCATTTAGACGTTTTTTGGGGCGCTCCACAGCTAGGCACTGAAACCTTCTCCCGAACTTATGTAGTACATAATCGGCTACAAATTGGTGGCACCTGTGGGTCCAATGTGGGCGAACCATCTGAACCCCTGAGGGCTCAAAGTGATTTCTGCAGCGGGGTCCACACGTACCGCAATTGGGCTGCTCACAAACGTCATGATCGGTCCCATTTGGGACTGATGTAGGTAGCCCATGTGGGATCGCCCTCTTTCGGCCTGCATTGCGCAGTGCGGGCAGCTCACGAGCTCTTGTCTGTAGTGCTTTGAACAGACATGGGCAGGCCCTGAAGACGGAAGTTTGGTTTTCATCTCGTATAGCCCCTCCAATGCCGATAATGGAGCGATGCCGGCTCTACAGGGGCAAGCCAAATTTGGGTTTACCCACATGTTCTCACAGGGGTCCGTTGTGATTATTTTAGGCGCAGCCCCAGACTCAGTTGCCCCCATCAGACTCTCAGGGCCCGACATAAACACTATGGTTTATATGGCGGCCCGATCTAAGCAGTGCATCTGAATTTTTCATTCGAGTACTAAAGCATGTGGGTAATGTGAGCTGCCCACACTGACTGCATGTTGGGCCTACTGAAGGCAGCCCGCGTGTGTGTGTGTCGAAATATAATGATGTTTGGAGAGTCTGGGGAAGTAGGACGCCAACTGGCATGGTGGAAGTCATTGCTGACCATGGCCAGGTCATTTTGTACAATATACGTGAGTGCGAGACCCGTAATCCGTATGGATGCTGTAAATGTTTATAAAATGTTTATAAAAATTGTCTATAAGAAGAGGGTATGAGCACATGGAATACGAAGTAGCAAAATGAAAAAAAAAAGCTTGCATGATAGTATGCAGGCTCCTCGATGTGTTCAGCTCCGCTACAGCGAATGCGGGACCTACTGCCGCATTCCATTAGCGGCCCCATTCGGGCTTGCCGCGTTTTTTCCTCCATAAAGACCGCATTTAAGTTGCATCTGGGCTCAAATCCCCGACCACACCGATTTAGGCAGCATGTGGGCACGCGCCGTTTGCAGCCCTGCTGTGGTCCATGTGAAACCTACAGTGATTTTACGTGGGTAGTACCTGTTCGGCTTGACGAGGTTTTACTCACTTGGAGCCCACGCTTACTTTGGGCCTGCCATCAAACGACCGACAAGAGACCGATGTGGACAGCATGCCGGCACACCTGTTTTCCAGCCTCCCCATGGCCGAGGCGGGACATAGAGCAGCTCTGTTTGGACAGCCCCAATTCGGCTTGGAAATGTTTCCCACATACAGCCTACAAATATGCTGCATCTGCCTTTAAGTGCCCTACAGCTAACCGATGTGGGCTGGATGTAGGGAAGTGGTCTTACACTGCCCTAGCAACGCCGATCTGCGAGCCAAGTAACATCAACAGGGGCGAGCTCAACTTGGCCTTGCCCACTTACTACTCGCCGGAGGTCAACTTAGGTATTAGAAGGGTTGCCCCAGCCCCACTTGCACAAGTGGCACCCACAATGTCCCGACATCGTGTGCTACCTGGGAAGTACCATATTTAAAATACATATCACAAATTTATTGGATCACCAGACTTAACTACTATATATAATTGTTTTTTTTTTGGGGAAAGGAAATGCCGCAGTATCTGTCTCATATATCGTTGGACACCTGAACCGCGCCGGAAGGGAAGGGATAAAGGAGGGAGTGAAAGAAGAAATGAAGAAGAGGTGCCGTAGTGGAGGGCTCCGGAATAATTTCGACCACCTGGGGATCTTTAACGTGCACTGACATCGCACAGCGCACGGGCGCCTTAGCGTTTTTCCTCCATAAAAACACAGCCGCCGCGGTCGGGTTCGAACCCGGGAGCTCCGGATCAGTAGTCGAGCGCCCTAACCACTCAGCCACCGCGGCGGGTCCAGAGACTGAACTGAATAATAAAAATCGGAGAGGACACTTAAACTCCGAGTTAAGGGTATGACGCGATAGCGTAATGGGTTAGGCTTTCCATTCTGAGAAGTTTGACACCTTTGAGCGTATTTTTCATTTTCCGATTGTTGCAATTAATTATTTGCACACTAAAATTTCCTTAATTAGCATCATCAAGCATTGAATTTTTATCCTGAGCCTTTTGACACTTCTGCGCCCCCTTCTTCATTTTTAAATTGCTTTATTACTTCAATTATTTGTTAATTAACCGACCAAACAATATTAATTACCTATTAAAAACGATTCCATTATTTCGTCATTGTCTAGCACATACCAATCAATCTTTAATCACTAAAGCCACAAATTACCATGATATGATTTTTTTTTACGTAGCCTCCGGTTATTTCCGACATGTGGTGCCGACTGAGCCGACAGGTTTTGGACCGAACGAGCTGTATACGCTATCGCGTAAAAGACTGAGACTTACTTCATGCAGTTATGCACACGGTTGGTGTGGCAGCCATATATTCTGCCCCGGTGTACTTTAAATCATGTCTAGAGTTAGCTTGAATGCCCGGTATAAGCAGATGCAAGGCAGAGGCGCTCCAAACGGTAAAAGAACATATGAGTGTTCAAGTGGTCCTCTTTTCGTGTTTTTCATAACCTCTCTTTTTTCAGCCTATCAGAACACTGGCAAGCAGCTAAAAGTAGGGTTAAACGGTTCAGACCGTCCACTCGGAACCTTTTGACCTTGCCCTGATTTGCTACATGCTACTTGTCAGTGTTTTGACAGGAAAAAAAGAGGCACGCTATCCGTAAAACGAAACAAACCTTGTATGGATTACTGTGAGACGTGAGCTTGTCCCTTATAGATGCGACACTTAAGAATGCTGTGAATGGCAATAGCTCTAACATATGCTTGTGAAAAACAAGCAAAAGACTTTTAGATACATGACATTAAAACGAACTTGAAGTATTCTTCACGAGTAAATTTCATGAGAATAATGCAAATAATGCAATTAAATTTTATGCACTTTTTCATTTTCTGAGACATTTTGGTAACAATTTCTACATTTTTTTCGAGCATTGAAAGCGCACCCTCCATAAACAGGTTCTTCGCAGCATGAAAAATATGTTACCAACCATGTAATATTTTACAAATAAAGCACAAAATAATCACTCACAGATGAGTCACAGCTGTCATATGGATGAGCCCTAACCGTAATCTCCGGGGACTTGAAGAATCTAGTAGCCATGTCCGCATTGAGTGCCGAGGCATTGCTTGTTAGTCGCTTAAATATGGAGTATAGTAGGATAAAAGCACAAAAAGGCTAATATATATGGTGAACTGTGTTCCAAAACTATGCGGTACTTCTACATTTCAATGCATTCTGCTCACATTATGACAGAATGCTCACTAAAATATTTTTAAATCGCTTCTTTTTGCCTGTCTTGTTCTTGATGGAACCTGCGACTGTTTGACATCGCAGCATCATTTTTGGTGAGTGAGATTCTCCTCGCAAGAAGCGGTCGCCTGCGCCGCTTTCAGTGGAGCTTGAACCACCGGTGTCTGTACCATTTGTCCTTTGCCGCTGTTAAGTGCGCGTTCCACCTCTGCCATCCTGGCTGCCATCCTTTAACGCGACAGCGTTAAGGAACTCGTGTCGCAGAAAAGCCGGTGTCGTCGGCGTCGGCGTCTTTGGCCGTGAGCGAAAAATGGCGCATCTTGGGGGACACCTGAACCGCGCCGTAAGGGAAAGGAATTGAACGCGACAGCGTTAAGGATTGATTGATGGAATTATTTATTGATGGATTGATTGATTGATGGATGTATTGATTGATCGATCGATCGACTGATAGATCGATAGATCGATTGATTGATTGTTCGATCGATTGATTGATCGTTCGATTGATCGTTTGATCGATCGATCGATTTTTCCTTCCCTTATGGCGCAATCCGGGTGTCCAGCGAGAAATTTGAGAAAGGCATCATTTCTTTTCCTTAAAAGCAATTGTTCATTTCATTTTCCTTCCCTTACGGCCCGGTTAATAATAATAATAATTGGTTTTTGGGGAAAGGAAATGGCGCAGTATCTGTCTCATATATCGTTGGACACCTGAACCGCGCCGTAAGGGAAGGGATAAAGGAGGGAGTGACAGAAGAAAGGAAGAATGAGGTGCCGTAGTGGAGGGCTCCGGAATAATTTCGACCACCTGGGGATCTTTAACGTGCACTGACATCGCACAGCACACGGGCGCCTTACCGTTTTTCCTCCATAAAAACGCAGCCGCCGCGGTCGGGTTCGAACACGGGAACTCCGGATCAGTAGTCGAGCGCCGTAACCACTGAGCCACCGCGACGGGTCGGCCCGGTTCTGGTGTCCGCCGAGATATGTGAGCAGGCGTCCTTTCCTTAAATTTAATGGGCGATGGCGTTGCTCGGCAAACCTGCGACATGCTGTCGCGTCTCACTCTTAAAGAGGAAGCTTAAGCGTCTTCAAATTTTTTAATCGCCTCTGCTTGCTGCTGAACCTACCTCTGTAGCTTCTTCTCTCGAGCAGTCTCACTCTGGGAGCCCGCGTCGGGCCAGCTAACCTGTTTCCTCGTGCCACTTGGACTTCTTCCATCGCTGGAACCTTGTCCTCTTCCTTTGACATGCTCGGGTCCGGGCAGTGGCGGGAAGGAACCCGACTGGTGCCTGCTCTTGTTATCGCCTCTCGCACCACTAGACGACCGCTTCCTGGACCTCGAGCGCCGATCCACTTTGCCAGTTAGGCTCTTATCGCAGCTGCTCTGCGGCAGGCCAGTCGGCTGTTTACGGGCAACAAGAAACTTGCAGTTCCGGCTCCCCGTGTTGGGCGCCCCATGGCACACGATGCAGTCCGGCGTGCAGGTCAGCGACTCTTTTTTCCGGCGGTGCAGGATGGGCCTTCCCGCAACGGCGACAGAGATGAGTCTTCGGACGATAACAAACGTCGGCCTGATGTTCTACTGATTTGTAGTTATAGCAAGTCTCGTTTAACTCTCTATACGGAATAACAGTGTACAAACAGTTCCAGTAAATGACTTGCCGGGGAACATGCTTCCCCCCGAACGTAATCTGAATCGCCTTCGACTTGACCAAAAATCTTGCATCCAAAATTTCTATGCCTTCGTTCTTCAAGAAACCCGCCCGAACTTCTGGCAGTGGGCATCCGTTGTAGGCATTGTAAATTACTCCACGTTCAGAGTTCTCCGGTGCCGCTACGTACGCCGAAACCTCAAGGTCATGACCGCCCAGCTTGTGCGTCTTTACTTTCGCATATACAACGACTCATACCCGGCCTGTTCACCGTCATCGTCTTGTTTGTCTCGTTAACCCGCAGCAGGTCATCCTCCGCTGCAGTCGCATTCGTCAGCTCCGCTGCCGCTGTCAAGGCATATATGCGAGTTCCCTCGACGTCACCATACTGAAGTCCCAATACTTGGGCCGGCACACAGCCTTGAAATCCTTGGCTGGCATCTTCAGAAATGGTCCCTGTTTCTTCCTCACCGGCGCTTTCCTGCGCCTGACTTGTTCTGCTCCGTGCGCCTGGCGCCCATGCCCGCCTGCTTTTCGCTAGGCCTACTCTCGGAGTGGTCCCCGTACAAAGATTTCTTGAATCGATCTTGGGCTTTCAAAACACAGGCCCATTCTCCCGCTTCGAACTCTTCGGGCGTTATAGACTCTGCCTGAACGGAGCACTCCGTTGGCTTCAGCCTCCCAAAGGCCCACAACCAAAAGTCACAGCTCGCAGAGCCCGGTGCAGCCGGCGTCGGCTCGGCCTAATAATTAAGCCTAACCTTGCCGCGGCATGGTTGAGTGGGCAAACCGTGGATGAGCCTCTCTAAAAAGAGGGCAAAAGTGCCGAAATTTGATGTCCGCAGGAACAGGGCAACTTCCTGCAGGCGATCCCACCAAAAGCCAGTCCAAAGCAGAGCGCATTCGGCCGAAAATCTGTCTCAATGCGGACTGTGTCCATGCGGAGCACGTGCGCACAGCGTCCGCTCGAACGCTCCTCCCAACGCTGCGGCAGAAACGCGGCAGTGGGGAGAGAGAGCGAGAGTGAGAGAGATAGAGAACTTTAGTTGAAAAATTGGCGGTGGTTTAGCTCTGGTTAAACCTGGTAGGTAGCGAGAGCTACATGCCATGACTACGCTTAGGCTTCGCTGTGGTTGAGCGATGTATTGCTGCTGCTGATTTACTTGGTTAATCTCTGTCTATGTTTGTTTCGATCCAACGCTGAAGTCTGTCTTCCTTCAGAGACGCCGAACTCGGCACGTCGTCTTCTACTGTCGCGGATCCACGGTCCGAGGCTAAGCGACCTCGTCTGGCCGCGTCGTCATTACGACGCTTATTGAGACGTTTGACACGCTCTTCTACGATCTCTTCGGCACGCTGTCTCCTCCTTGTTTCGTTCCGACGCCGAAATTTGGTTGTTTTCAGCCTAGCCGACTCATCGTTCTCCGTAACGGCCCAAGCACAAGGCAGCGTTTCTTCGGCGTCGCGTCAGCGTGTCGTGTCGGCTACTGGCGTCGCGGGAGGCGAAAATTCGGCGCTTGGACCGAGGCGGCGTAGAGCAGACGCAGATATCTGGCGAGACGAAATTTCAGCGTCGGCGCCGGAAATACCTCGTAGGTGGGGATTGGTGGGGCCAAAAGCCGCGGCCCGTTTGTGCGAAGGCAGCAGCGCCTCTTCTGTACCCTTACTACTGTCCCCCTTGCCCGCGTATAAGGTTCCCGTCGCAGCTGAATGGGACGGTTAGCTACGGACAGGGGATGATTGAGGGGCTTTACCGACGATGTCTCTCCACCCCCGTCTGGAGACGTCAGTTCGTATACCCTCATGTGTTTGGTCGCCCTCTCCTGCGGCTCCGAGCGACGACGCCGCTAGACGAGACAAGGACGCGACGCCGAATAAACGCTCGGCTCGCCTCCTGCTACGCCGAACTGTATGTATATACACGCTGTGACAGCCTCATCTCCCTCTGCTACGCATGCGCACAACTGGCGAGGCGAGCGGCGTCTGCTCCACGACGAGCGCAACGGTGGAGTGACGTCATGCCAGATGGCGCGCCGAACGGTGTGACCACGGCCGAGGTGCAACCTCTCCGAAAGTGCGACCATGCTGAAGAGGCGAAGCGGCAGCAGTAATGTAGCTCTCGCTACAAAAAAAAAATACAATTGCGTGACGTCAGTATCTCCTAGCGGTAGGAGCGGGAGTTAGGCCGCCGGCGGAGGCTGCGCGTCCGCAAGCGAGCGCACGAGTTGAGCCCCAGCTTTCACAGCTGTTGTGACGTCATATCACGTGGTGCGCCGATGTAGGTCAAGTGGTAGCTACGCGGCCGCGCAGCAAGGAAGAGCTCGGTTGTGCGGCTAGTATGCTTCGCATAATAAATTAATATTGGTTTTTGGGAAAAGAAATTACGCAGTATCTCTCCCACATCACGGCGGACATCTGGACCGCGCCGTAAGGGAAGGAGTAAAGGAGGGGGTGAAAGAAGAACGGAAGAAAGAGGTGCAGTAGTGGAGAGCTCCGGAGTAATTTCGACCACCTGGGGATCTTTAACGTGCACTGACATCACACAGCACACGGGCGCGTTCGCGTTTCGCCTCCATCGAAACGCTGCCGCCGCGGTCGGGTGTGGAACCGGGAACTCCGGATAAGTAGCCGAGTGCCCTAACCACTGAGCCACCGAGGCGGGTTGACTTTATTTGCCACAGGTTCGGGAATTAGAGCAAGTGGGTCCTGTGTGGCCACTAGGTGGGGCGATGTCCTGGGCCCACGTAATGAGTGCAACTTGTCCCAGCTGGGGATCGCAGCTTTCCGAAGAGGGAGCTGTCAGGAGGGCCCGTGGGGGCGGGTTATTTTCGCCTCCCGAGAGGATGTGCGCATGAGTGGCAGGTTTTCTGTGGTTTGTAATGCAAGGAATATGTCGGGCCATATTCCTTGCTGGTGATGAGTGATAACCTGCACTGGCTAAGGATTAAGTGCGTCTGCAATCTGCGGAGCAGTGTGGCTTGCGCTCGTTCGAGGCCGGGCTGGGTAGGCGTCTCGCCTCTTCATGATAATTAGTGATGTCGGCAAAAGTCTGGAGGGGGCTCAGTGAGGGCGTGTGGATCCGTGGAGCCGGCCGTACCGGTTGTCAATCCTCAGCAAGTCCGTCGGCTCCTTCGTTTCCAGAGCTGCACGCGCCGGCGAGTACCGAGATTAGGTTAACTTTGCGATCGGGAGTGCAGCCGTGCAGGATGCGCGCGGCGGGAAGGCAGATGTAGCCCGCCAAGTAATTTGAGCAGTATTCACACGGAGGACATAGGCGGGGATGGATGTGGGCAGGAGGTGCGCGACGTCCTCGATGCGGCGAAGTCCGCCCCTGCTCTTAGGGGGACCGCGAGAGGGACGAGCAAAGTGGGCGGTCTGCGTAGTCAGAAGGGGAAGGGTCGAAAAGGAAAGAAGAGGCCAGAACAATACCCCCTTGTGGGCGTTGTACAGGTGTCAGGACAGTGGAGGCAAGGAAAGGACGAGGGGGGATAGATGTGCGCAAGGAAGAGAGAAAAGAAACCCAGAGCGGGCGACAGACAAATAAAGACGGCAGCGGGCTCTACATAAACAGCCCCGATCTGTCCCTCGCGTGCCACCGAAGGCCACATCTCCCGGAGCGGCAGGGACTGAACGTACCGACCGAACAAACGGCCCCTCCTCGGTCGGCTGCGGCCGCCGGAGCAAAACGAGAAGCTGCGTTGCCGCGAGCACTCTCGAAGGCGTGACGTGCACACAGTCGCCGCCACTTAAGGGGATTCGAGAGCCCGCGTGAATAACGCTCTGGGACTGCTCATTTTGAGTTACTGTAGAATGTGCGCGTAAGGCGGTCAGCCGTGGACAACGCTATCGCTCTTTTGCGCTGCGATGGGGGCGGGGGCGCGCACCGAGCGGTGGAGATAAAGGTAGATGGCGGCGTTGTTGTACGGACCACGTAGGTTGTTGCATCTTGCCTTGCCGCGTCCATATATGCTTCGTATTCGTCGGCATGACAGAAATCATCCAGCGCTCGGGCTTTGTGCTCCCAGCGCGCGTCATGTCGGCCAAGGAGTGTGTTCTTGGGTAGCGGACAGACAGACAGACAGACAGACAGAAAAACTTTATTGAGCAATTGAGTTTTAGACCCAGCTGGGTCCCTGGGCCACTGCGCGGTTCCGCACTGCATCAAGTAGGTCATGCCGGGACATGACGTCGGCAGCCCGAGTCACCGCAGCAAGCTGCGATGTCCGGTCTGCAGACATAAGCAGGACCTCCAACTCCTCCCAGCTCGAGATGGCGTGCTGTCCCCGCGGGGGAGGGTCAGCAGGGCAGCCGAAAATGATATGGGAGAGTGTGGCGTGGGGGTCACCGCATAGGGAGCATGCAGGGGATGTGCCGCAATAGTGGGATAAAAGCTCAGGGGATGACAGAGAGCGGGTCTGGAGGCGTCTGAAGAGGATCTGTTGGGAGTGCGTAAGAGAGGGGTGGGGAGGAGGGTAAGTCCGACGATCCAAACTGGGTATTTGCGTGAGCTCCGCAAAGGTGTGCGCCCGCTCCCTCGAGAATCCTGGATCGAGACTGTCCTCAGCCCGGCAACTCAAACCTCGGGCCAATTTATCGGCAGCCTCGTTTCCAGGGTTCCCAGAGTGAAGCCTGTTTCACATGGTGCGACGGGAACGAAAAATTACGGTCCGGTCGCACTGTCGTTGCAACGGTAATCGCAGCCCCCGTTTCACATGCCAACGATTTCTGTCGGTGCCGTCGGCACCCTAGCGTCGGTGCGGCCTTTCAGTGGACTAAAATTCTTCGGCTGCAATAAATGTCAAACATCGTGGCAGGCGTTGATTTCGTAATCGTGAGTAATAATATTGAGCTGTGATGTATTATTAAGTTCAATAAGACGTTTTCGAGATTTTCCTGTCATGTCGCTGAGCTCCTATTGGCTGACTACTGTGGCCATCGCTGCGACCGCACCGACGCTGCGACAATGCGACCAACTTGTTGAAAGTCTGTCGCAGTGGCCCTGCGACGAGAACGACGCGCATTTCTGTCGCACAGCGGCAGAAATCGCACTGCGCTGCGGCAACAATCGCATCATGTGAAACGGCCTTGAGCCGGCACCCACTGAAGCCCTACCCTGCGCGGTAAATTTTTGGCAGGGGTGTTCTACAATTTCCAGACAGGGCGTGAATCCTGCCCCTGGAAAAGTTGGACAGAGCCGTTTTGGAGTCGCTGAAGATGTATTGGGCGTCCGAATGTGCAAGGGCTAGGGCGATGGCGGTCTGCTCTGCCTCCTCAGGCGTAGAGCCCGAGGGAAGACGGTGAGTTAGGGGGTGAGGTAGGGTTGGATTGTAGGCAACTGATACCGCTTCATGCGCTGTACATGCGGCGTCTACCCAAACGGCATCGTGGGCTTGCCCATAATACTTATGGAGGGCATTAGCGCGAGCTACGCGGCGAGGGATGTGATATTGGGGATGGACGTTTCTAGGAAGGGTTTCACAACGAGAGGTGTATGGATGTGTCGAGGGATGGCTATAAGGGTTGACTGGCTACCGGGTATGTTGATGCGAAGAGAGGAGAGTATATGGCGGCCAGTAGCGGTCGTGGCAATTCTAAGGTACGGTGTCTGAAGGTGCGCGTCAACTAGTTCCTGAATGGTGTTATGCATGCCTAGTGAAAGAAGTTTGGCTGTACTAGTGCTACGAGGTAGGTTTGGGGCTGCCTTAGTCGCAAGGCGGATCATTGCGTTCACGCGTTATGTATCCGTGCGGTTCAATCTGAGATATGGGGTTGCGT
Organism: Amblyomma americanum; assembly: GCA_030143305.2. NCBI lineage: Eukaryota > Metazoa > Arthropoda > Arachnida > Ixodida > Ixodidae > Amblyomma > Amblyomma americanum. The sequence continues at coordinate 1,358 of JARKHS020000327.1, read as the reverse complement.
ATAGAATGCGGCTAAGCGTAAATGAGTGCACTACTTTCATGTCGTCCGCTTCGTCTAAACCCTTGTTAAGGGAGGACACTCGGCGTAGAAGGTGCAACATGGTTTGCCTGGAGGCCTTGAGTCTTTCAAGGGTGTGTTCATTTCGTCCAGAATCCTGCAAGTGGAGGCCATGAATGCGGAGGGCGGGGTGATGGGGATAGGGGATCCTTTTAAATTGATTTCGATGGGAAAGCTAGCGCCAGATTTTGACCTAATTAGGAAGAGCGTGGACTTAGATGGGGAACATTCTAGCCCGATGGTTGACGCGTGAGAGGAGATGGTGTCTGCTGCTAACTGAAGAGTTTCCTCAATTTCCCCGCCAGAGCCATGAGTGGTTCATGTGGTAATATCATCAGCGTACAGGGTATGCTTTAGGTGTGGGATTAGAGCCAGTTTGTGAGCTAGGCGGATAAGAGCAACGTTAAAGAAAAGAGGAGAAAGGACCGCCCCTTGAGGGGTTCCGAGCTCTCCGAGTGTATAAGGGGATGTGGTAATCTGATCTATGAGCAGGGAGGCAGTGCGGCCCGAGAGAAACGCGCGAGCATAGTTGTAGGTTTTAGGGCCTACCTGTAGAGCCTGCAGTTCCCGTAAGATGGCATCGTGTCGAATTCTGTCAAATGCCTTGGTGAGGTCAACTGCCAGGATAGCTTTAGTGTGGTGGGGGATGGTATCATCAAGCACGTCATGTGTAATTTGAAGTAGGGCGTCCTGCTTAGATAGATGCCCACGAAAGCCGAGCATACTGTGGGGGAAAAGGTGGTTGTCTTCCATGTACGTTGTTAGCCGAGCAAGAATTATGTGCTCGAAGACCTTGCCTAGACAGGATGTAAGAGAAACGGGGCGAATGTTGTCTAGGGTGATAGGCTTGTGGGGTTTTGGAATAAAAATAATTTTTCCATGCTTCCACGAGGCAGGGAGAGTACCTGCCTCACAACATTCGTTAAAGTAGTTGACTAAGTCAGAGATGGAAGCATCGTCAAGATTTCTGATAGCTGCATTGGTAATTTGATCATCTCCGGGAGCGGTATTCCGTAATTTCAATAGGGCGGCGCGAAATTCTGATTCTGTAATAAGGGCGTCAACCTCGGGCAGGGGTGGGTCTGCATAGTCAGGATACTTGCAAGGGAGACCGGGGGTTGTATAGGTGCATTTTACCTGGGCGAGGAAGGCGTCGGTGTCCTGTCGATGGTTGTGAGCGAAGCACGAATGCTAAGGCGCGTCTGAGATTTGGATTGCGTGGGGTCTAGCATGTGCCGTAAAAGACGCCAAGCGCGGGTTGTGGAGAGATTGCTGCGGAGACCGTCACAAACCTGAGCCAG